>DWJS01000839.1:0-10117 GCA_018248975.1 Codatractus imalena | reverse complement strand
GAATAATTGCGAGAGTACAGTTTCTCGCGCTTCCCCTCGCAGGCTGTTCCGTAGACGCAGAAGGTTTTCTGTCGGAGGCTCCTGTGAGGTACGGACCTCGGCTTAGGTCAGTTACGCTAATGTGGGGTACTGGTGAATTACTGTTGAATTGTAGCTTCCCTGTTGTAATGGGGTCTTCGTCTCCGCCGGCGGGGACGGTATGTGTAGAATCTGTTAGTGTTGAGTGTTCGTTGGGGCTGGGGAAAGGATTCCTCCTGAGGGGGGGAATTCGCGATTGTGATCGCGTTGTCTGGGTAGTCTAGGACATGTTTGGGACGTTTGTGGAGCGCCTTCTCATCCTTGTCCGGGATGTAGCCAGCTGCTTTGACTACTAGCTGGTTAGGGTGTTCACAAGCCTTATCAAAATAGCTCTTGGAGAGCAGCTTCATATATTGAGCGAAGGTGTGCAGCTCAAGATCTCGATGTAGATCTACATTGCGTACGTACCAGGGGCAGCCCGTGACCATGTGCATAAATCGATTTTGGAGCTTTTGATAACTGTGCGAAGACTAAACTGGCATATGTCATGATTGACCTTATGCAAGCTTTGTAAAGCATCACTTTGTGACGAGATAAATCTGTTATTCAAATAGGAGGATTTCACAAGGTTTTTAGCCCTGAAATTTAGTATTAAATAAAAAAAATCTCACAGAGTGGAGCCAAATAAGCTCCTGTAATCAATATTACATTGCATGTTACATTTCATTATATAACGACTGCCTGCGTAATTCTAAATTGTATTACGATTTCCACAAATATAATATTGTTTGGAGCCTAAACTATTGTACCCGAGAATTAATGAGAACACAATAGTCCTAAACAAATATTGTCGCCCAAAGCGAAGCCTCGTTTATAGGGCGGACAAAAAATATAAGAGAGTTAAAATCAGGGGTATATTCTGTAACACGAAATCCGTACTTCCGTACGAAATTTTGTCCATTATTTTTTATAAGATATACAACGAATAAGCGAGCATGCAGTCAACCTGATGGTAAGTAGCCACTGCCGCCCATGGGGATCTGCAATTAACCCCTGATTAGATTGAACTCCTAAATGAGATCAGCCACAGCGTTGCTTGGAATGCCTAGTTTAATTATCTGTCTCTTAGCACACCCTTCAAAACAAAACACAACGCTCAAGGCTGCTGTAATTAAGCAGATACAGCTGGGTATCTTACAGAGTCGCATCACGATGAATTCTACTACATACACATTTGTACTCCAGATCACTTTATCATTAACTCATTATATTGTCCCAATGCTGGCCACGGAATTCCTCTCCGAATGAAAAGGGTAGTGCATACGTAATCCATCAGGCAGGTTAAGTAAAAATTGGCAAACTTCACACATGTTTGAATACTTTTTTTTTAGAAAATTCTCAGGTATTAGGTTTCTTCGCGATGTTTTCCTTTACACTTAAAGCATATGATAGCTTGTCTGTAATTTGAAGCTCAGATCTAAAGATAGAATATACAAGTAGACCTTCAAGTTTTGATTTCATCGTCGCTTCAAAAAAATAAATTATTCATCTTTATTTTAATAGCGTTGATTTTTCAACTTTATTCAATTTGTCGCGAAACTAATGACAATACTTCGAATAAATCTTTGGTTTGTTTGAATTCAATGTTTTTTGTCTACATATTTTCTGCTTATTTATTATGAAGTAAATTAATTTGAACGAGTACATAAATTATTCGTTATTACTTTGCCAATAGAAGCGAGTATAGCCTCGCGGCTTGTGCACACCCCAACTGAGTTACAGAGTTAAGCAACGTTGGGTGTGGTCGGTAGTTGGATGGGTCACCGGTAGGGGCAAAATTTAATGCGTACTTACGTGCTTCAGAGGGCACGTTAAGCTGTTAGTCTAGGTTGTTATCAAATGATAGCAGTCATATAACCTAATCGGAGGCCTAATGGGCAGTTTGAAATAATCCGTCTCAGGTTCGCCACTAACCTTCTCCACCAACTCGCATTGGCGTAACGTGCTGGAGTAAGTACCAGACGTTCTCCATTTGTGGGGAGAGATCGTGGCACATAAAGAAGGTAAAAAGGTTTGCCAATTGTATACATCTTAACCGATAACCGTTACTTGTCTGTTGTCTATAAATCCGTACTTGGCCAGCATGGTGGACTATTGCTTAAGCCTTCTCATCCTGACAAACCCCTCAGTCCGATTGTATTTCAATAAAAAATCATTTCCGAAAAAGCTTTTAAGTCGTTTTTATCTTATATAAAATATCGACGAGCGCATTTAAAAGATTCATTGGAAGTCAAATTGATGAATTTTTAAGCCTTTCAAATTATCCTTTAACCCATTTAACTTAAAAGGTTTTCCAATTATCGGTAAAAGGTTTTTAATACAAGTAAATACGTGTAGCACTAAAACAGTTCCTGTATAAATAAGAAAACTGTTCTGAGACTTGAAGTGCTTTCTTTAATTTTACGTCATCCTCTTTGTTTTATGTACAATTTTGCTCCGACGCGGTTGTTATAATACTCGTGTATAGCAACTATATCATATCATCATAGTATATCGTATTGAATAATCTTGTCAAATTCTTGAATTGGAATAAATAGGAATAATCGCTGTCTGTGCTCATAGCCCTGAATAAAATAAGCTTTTTAAAACGTATTAAAAGTACTGATCAAGTGACACTTGCGGGGCGTGTAACGTGTAGTGTAGTGTATCACTAGTGGCTCTAGGGGAAGGAGGGCTAGGGACTCTATATCATCTGGGTTTACCGTGACAAATCTTAAATTAACGTAAACTAATAAAATTGTTCGAACAACTATGACGAAACCGGTTTCACGGTTTAATAGGGATGTATTTTCACCGATATATCCATTCAGCCATTCCATCTATCTTCAGTATCTACTTTCAAGATGTCTACACTCAGCTATATAAAGAGAGCCCAAATATGGCGTATATTGGTAGTATACCAATGTACGCCATATACACTCAACTGCTTCTAAACATTGTCACTTGCCATAAATCTTGCCTTAATCGCCATTTAAATTAGTCACTTGTTACTAGCCAAACTCCTATATTGAAGACTGTTAAAAAGTACCATACAAATATCACAATAAAATTTCACAAAATTCATGGACAAAAATACATACGCATACATATGTATTTAATACATAATCTTGAAGATTAATTTACTAACCGTATTCATCCTGTAAGCCCAATTTAGGCATTGAACTTTGTCTGTAATTCCTTTGTCGGTGCTTCTTCGCGTTCAGGGTCGATGTCCCAGATATTGAATTTTCTGAAACAAAAGAATGAGATGAATAACTATTTTTTCAGCTATTTTTGGAACATAATACGATTGTTACTAGTATCATGTCTTAAATATGTTTGTTAGATTCCTTTGATGTGACGATTTCAATGAGAGATTTCTAGGAAATATATCGACGGTATATATGTACATGACAACCCGCGTGGCGGTGCGGTCACCATACCGGACTGACACGTAAAGGGTACAGAAATCTAAGTGGCGAATTAAGATTTCTGTCCTGGGTCTGGGTGTTTGTGTATGGTCTTTGTGTGTCCATGACACCCACGACACAGGGAATCCTAGTTTGAGGCTATGATTGTAGAAAGCGTCATATATTTTTTAGAGTTAACTAATTTTGACGTAGAACTACATACATATTTTTAGTGCTTGAAATATAATTACAATTTTAGGCAGTTTCAAATATCATTAGACCTTGTAATTATTGAAACCTTAGAATTAATTTGCGAACAGTAATTAACAGCAGGTACTCATTATAACATTGACATACGAACGTAGGTTAGACGTTGCCAACTTAATATAATAGTGACGAATTTCGATTTGATTTCATTTGACTTGATGTGATATGTAAATGATTTATGTTTTCCAAATAATTAAAACAATACTGTCCTAACCTTTGTCCGTTAATTACTTACTAACACAGAAGTTCCGATTGATTGATTGATTGATTTGTCGTAAAAACAATTTTCACACGTTTACACTGTGAAGGACAAAATTGCGAAGGAACCTAAAAGCTTCAGTGTTCTAAGAATGTTCTCAAAGGTGTGTGTAAAGTGTAACGGTCAGCATTGATATGGCCTTGGCTTACGGCCTAAACCTTTCTCATTCTAAGAGTAGATTTTAGCCCAGCAGTGGGATAATTACGGGTTAATATTGATAACAGAATTTTTACCCTCATTAAAAAAAGACGCTTGCTAGTTGCTCGTAGCCTACAGGATTCCCTGTATTATGTTCATTGTGGGAACACAAATAATACGCAAACACTCTGGCATAGAACAGATACCTAGGTTAATTATCTAGATGTCTGGCCAGGGTTGACCCAGAACCGTCTGTGTCAGGCTGGTATGGTGACCGCTGTGCCATGCGTATCGTTAAATTAGAGGTGGTAGAACCTTTTGTGGTTCGACTTCAGACGATTGACGCTTATTTTGTGCAAAAATAAGGGTAGAGAAGTATAGTGTTAAAGACGAACAGAAATTTAAATTCATCTTTTGACTCTCAGGCCGGTCGGGAATCGAACCCGGACCCTTCGTGTGTTAGACAGGTATTTAGGCGCCGGATTTATAAAGGCATCATGCTCATTTATTACTACAACTCCAAAAAATATTAGTTCGTTCACATTAATTGCAATATTGTTAATACAACAGTTATAACTTAGGAACTCGCTGGAATTTGGGATCATTACCGTGTACCAAATTACTAATACTTATCGATAAGTCTACCTTCATGCGTAATGTACGCAGAACTAAAACCTTTCGACTGGAACTACCAAAGTTTGACACTAATACGTTACTGAATATAAGCGATCCAAGTTACAAGAACATTCGTAGACATTTTATTAAAATTAGTAATACAATTTATGCATTGACATTGTTGATGTATACTTAGTGTATTATAGTTGGAGATATTGTTTGTTTGAAAGTGCTAATATTACTGGAGGTTAGACTTATAGGCGGCAATTAAAAAAATGTTAATTCCGAAGCGCTTATATAGCCTGACCTCTCTGTTATATGCGCTGTCATACAAGCGGGGGGGTCATTGAAAATGGGTATTGTTACTAAAATGTTTTTGTTTTTGGGAGTGAAAGTGCGGTGAAAACTATCTTATAATGTGGGTGAAGTACGTATGACAAAAGTTATTCCGCCGCCGCTACCTCTTATGCTTTGATATGTATGAAAACTGTGCTGAAGTTGCGTCTCGTCCGCCAGAGGCGGTTCTAGTACACTGTAATCATTACTTATGTAAGCCTGGCATATTCAGAACTTATGTAGTATTTGGATTTGACTTAATGATTAATACAGCGCTAACACATTTTAGTGGTTTGAAATCTTAATTAGTTTATGGGTCTGAATAATTACTGAATTAATGGTATCTTAAATTATGTAGACTATTTGTGTTTGCTAGTTACTTTTATTATAAGAAAAGTACGAGTAACTATCGATGCGATTTTCCTTCGTATTTTTATGATTTTCTTTACAGTAATTAATTGAATTTTATTTCGTTAAAACATTTTAAAATCTCACGTCCCAAAATAACTAAATAACTCTGTCATTTATAAAACGATTTGGGCAATTATTTTTTGTTGTAAATGGAATAATTCCAAAGGCGACCCAATTTAATTTCATTTGCATCGCACATTGGTTTCGATGATACACCAGTATACTCAAAATCGAATAGGAAATGAATAGTGAATCCAAGATTACGTAGGCACTTATAGGTGTAACGATTTAAGTCTGTTGTTTTAGTTGAAACTTAACTAGGCTGTTTTTAAGTGATTAGCATTGAGAGTCGTAGATAGTGAAGTGGAGTAATGCGATGATACTTACCTCTAGTGAACCTTCCACCGTGTGCCAGGACATGCCGTGGCGCCACATGCAGCCTCGTGAAGCCAGCCTCGCAGTTCTCTAAATAGCACATCACCTCTTCAGCAGTGTAACTGCTGCCGTCTATCACGTGGTCGTCGAAAGCCAGGAGCTGGTCTCCGGGGTGGAGAGCACCACACCTATAAGGGGTTTGAATTTATTATTGTGCATTAGTACGCGTTAGTTATATTTTTCTTAAATTGAGCTTTGACTCGCGGTGGTCCGCATTTGATAAGAATGTTAAGGTAGCGTCATCATTAATGAAAATAGAAATACTCATTAATAAACGCAATCCAATACTACAATATTAAATATATTAAATAAAATTAAATCGCGATTTCAACACAACTGTTTTTGCTGTCTATACAAGAGTAAATTAAAAATTAAAGGTACCATCGACTGAAGATGAAGAATAACTGATAATCTACAAACACGGACACTGTAAGAGTGTTCGTGTTTTAAGGTCGACTAAATACACTCTCGAACAAAGCAATTTTCAATCAAACAAAAAAAAACTAAATCAAAATTGGTCTTTCAAATGTAAAATAAATTATAGTTCAATAAATTCAAACGAAGCAACATAGGGATAACATTCGTATCAAAACTTTTGCTACGATTCGTACACAGTCTGAGTTGAATGCAATCGTTTCATATACTCCGTTATATACAGAAGAGAACATCGGGAAATACGTCGTCGTTATGAGATGAAATGTAGGCATTGTGTCATGTTATGTGTTGTATGGAGATTCTTTCGCCGTTTGTTCTTCATAAAACATGGTAGAACTTTGTGGTACGATCTATTTCTGTCTAATAACAGCAGTAGGTATCAATCACTACTTTGTCTGTTGCTCTGAAGGGTGTAGGTAAGGGAGACGCGCTTATATTTCAACTTCAGGGATAGCATCACATTGGACTCAACACATATTACAAGAACATGATTGTAGCGACAAACACAACATTTAACAATACCGCGGGATATCGTAATAAAAGTGACGATATCACAATATAATGACAATGACACATGGCGTGGATTCTTAAAGGGAACTTTTATTCATTGTAAAGCTTTTAATTTGCTCTTTATTTGTTATTACTACTTATTTAGTAGAAATAGTAGACGACAGTAGGACACATTGAAAATTTCAATCAGTCAGATTTCATATATATATTTCAAAGTGCACAGAATCATCAGCTACCTCAGCATCTGCCGTGGGCTGGCCCTGGAATTGATTTTGCGTAACCCCTAATTCTGTTTCAGAACTCAATTGAACACGAAATAGGACGTAATTTACTTTTTCTACGCACTCATGTTTCTTTCTAGACTTTTGAAATTATATTTTCTATTTTTTTAGGACATAAAAATAAAAATTAACTACAATAAATGTCAAGTAATGCGTGACTAGGCGTAATTTAATTCCCCTCCGTAATCCAACGAAATCTTCTGAAAGTACCCTTACCCGGTATTAGGGCATTACATTATCACGAAGTGCTTGTCCCCACTCTCCCTTACTATCGATTTTCTGTAACAATCCTTATGTTTTTGTTAACGAGGTTACTTTCATTATGATACGATTATATTCATCGATGAACAAAATGCTATCCTTATTGACCGATTGAGTCATTATCGCCAAGCACAAATCACTAATGATAGAAATTTGAAATTTGTAACGTCATGATTTTGTACGTTAGGGTATTCAACCCCAAAGGTTAAAAAAGGGTAGAAAAGGTAGTATACAAAAATATTTCCCTATTTCAGTGTAATCTAGTCAACGTTTTATTCACCCATCCAGTTCTTCTCCCAAAATTGCTTAACTTTCTCTATTGGTCAAAATGTAAACGCCGCGGAGAAATATATTTTTTTACATTAAAACTATTTAAATTTACAATTTTAAATGGTCAGTATTTTCGTTCAGTTTGCTCATTCGTTTTACTATGGACTTGCAAGACCTGGAACGTACTTCCTCCTGAAGTATTACCGCTATGACATAGAGCTCTCAAAAAGGTACAAAGGGTGCAATAAGCGACTACTCTGGTGTTGCAAATGTCCACAAACGACAGCGTGTACTTTCCTTTGGCCTTCCATAAGAGTACTTATAAATGTTAGAAATAATCGGCCAAGTGCAAGCAGGATTCGTACATGATAGATTCCAAAATATAGCAATATAGATAGACAGCAAAAAAGTTAAACACGTTTGTAGTGCCGAGCCCATAATATACAAATACCGGATATTGTAACAAAATATTCTTCATGTGGGTACTTACACATCACCGCATTGAAACACTAGGTTTTATTAATTTTTTTAAATATTTTTTTCTTTTATAGTTATTTAATTGTTTAATTCTTGTTTGATCTTTCTGTGTATAAATTATCTCTATAAGTAAACACTTAAAGTTTTACGATAATAGTACAGTTCATAACATAGTCCTGTCACAGGCGTACAGAGAAATTTTAGTAATTAGGGTCCCATTGGTACCCTTTGGGGAAGGAACCCTGAAAAAGTGTAGTGTGGTTTCTATACTTACGGAGAAATTTATTTACCTACATAGGGTAAGTGAGAAAGTTTTAACTGACTTGTTTATATAAGAAAGACTTGGCGTAAATAACTAGTTCCTAGTTGGGTCGGCTTCCTCAAAGTACTCGTGGAAGCTGGAAGGAAACTTCAGCTTCATCTCAAGGCTTTTGTAGCTTTAAACTTGTGCCTAAGTGCACTCTTCGCGGCTCGTATGCGGTTTTTTGATGTATAGGAATCCTAAATATGAATGCATTTTCAAGAAAGATTGTCAAATCCTGTAGTTCGTTTTTATTTCACTGACTTTACATTGAACAACATAATACAAACAGGTTAATTCTACGATATGCACACAGTATGACAAGATATTTAGAAAACTTCGATAGCGTGATTCAGATACATGTGGCGCCATCTCTTGACGACTCGCTAAAAGTCGTCTCACGGTATTCGTTTAAATAGAAAGATATTTGATTTTCAATCCGCAGTCGCTTCAGCTGACTCAACCATTAGAAATCGGTTTCCTCTGCTCACCGGCCATAATACCGCAATTAGTTTAACGAACATTCTTACATCGGAATGGATGAAAAAATATAAAAAATGGCAACTTTTCAATAATAAGCAGCGTGTAAGACAGCTTGAATAAAATATTGTTTTCCACGACGCAATGTTGATTAACAGTAATCTGATTTGCTAATTGCAATTAATATTGTAGCTAATAGGATCCAATCTATTCACCATACTTGCCAGTAAGTCTTGTCGTAACTACCTGGAGCGCGTTACTGTAATATATTTTTACCAGACTACGGCGAAGCGAAAAGTTTAGCAGTCTAGATGTTTGTATGTGTAGATACACCCTTATGAACATTCATAGGGGCGTCGCCCTTCAAACCAGAACACTGACGTTATTACACGTTATTAGAAAAGATGTGTCGGTGATGCCACCGGAGTCGAATCATGAAGCTTTCTACCATCTTTAAAAGCTGCCAGGCTCCAGATCTTAAATCTTAAGTCCTGCCTCACAGAACAAACGGGAGATGCTGTGGGGTAGAGGACTTAAGGTCGTGGTACTACGGTACCCAACACACAACACAATTTAATATAAAAGAAGTAACTAACTGGGCACGAACGTCTGATTGTTTTACAACAACCCTTTGTTAAATAAACAACTCGGTTAAAACTTTCCTCTGCGGGGCGTTGTCTCCTCGTTAAGGCCACGCTTTGTGTAACTTTAATGAACTTTTCCTATTTAATGTGTTCTAATCTAGACGACAGTAAGTGTGATTGGCGGACATCTAAATAAATGAGATTACTGGGGAGTAACGAGTGAAGTGGAAAATTAAAATACTTGTTGATTGATATTCGAGATCTTGTACGTAGTTCATAAAACTATGTAAATCAACGTCATTATACATCCTTCATTTAGATTTAGAAATTAATGATCACTTGCTTAGAGGTGAAGGAAAACATCGTGAGGAAAAACCATAAAGTTATAAATAAGAATTTACGCGATTTATTTTGCCATTGTCCAAATGTGCGAGTACCCACATGACGTGGTGACGATGTAATATTTTGTGACAACATCTGGCGGTATTTGTAGATGTTGCTTGCTGCTACCAACCTGTTCGGCGTTTTTTGCTCGATTTTAATGACGATGTCAACTCCTTATTCGAGTATGATTCGAACTTGGGCGATTT
>DWJS01000838.1:0-10121 GCA_018248975.1 Codatractus imalena | reverse complement strand
AAAAATCTTTTCATTTTGGGGTTTACATTTAATTTCATTCGCATCCTATGCCAGCGTTTTGAAAAGACTTCCTCAAACTCGAATAGGAAATTTAAAGTTGAGATATTGGTAGGTTTAAGACACTCCTGTCCCTGTAGCCCAGGATTAGAATAGGGCTACGGTAACTCCTGGCTGTCGTAAGAGGCGACCAAAAGGGGGCTTCCAGCTTTGCGGGCGGCAAGAGTGGGAGCTCGAATGTCTAGTATGCGATCCCCGGAGGGATGACAGTAGGTGTGGCCACATATTGTCATATACACTCGAAGGTGCGAGATCAGCATTGCACTCTCTGAGCAGAGCCCGACATGGGCACCGCGTCCGGAGGACTCCGGTTGCATTTCTTTGGAGATCCCGGAGTCCTCTCATGTAGCGCCGAGGAAGGCCACCGGGAGGTTTTTAGTGCGGTAATATCCCACATAACCCTGTGTCGCTCCCATGGCACTTCTCCCTGATAAACAAAAAAAATAGTTTAACACACTCCAAGGACTAGGTATCTTTATATATTTTGTTATGTAACGGGTAGTTACGAAAGGTTTTATTTATCGCCAATATGTCGAGGCATGGATTCTCATAGCAGCGGTCCTGGCCACGACTAAACTAGGCAGGTGGACACGGTCAGTTTCACTTTAACTATGATGGCTCGAAATATTGACATTGTATAAAACATATCGTGAAAACAAGTTAGTTAGTTAGTAAGTTAGTTAGTTAGTTAGTTAGTTAGTTAGTTAATAATAATATTCACAGAAGATATTACTTTAAATTTATAGCTATCTAGGTAGGCGTTGCGATTTAAGTCGATTCTTTTTAACGTGTTTAGTGTTGTAATTATGTATGTTATTCAAACCGTTTATGGAGTACGCGAAGTTTTCCTTATTAAGCCAGGGAAAGAACAAACTGTTATGTAAGCCCCACTTGCCCGAGTGTGTCGGTGCGCAAACCTTATTACCCCGTTTAATCCTCTTATGCGCTCCCGCAGCGTGCTCCGAAGTTACTCTTTTTACAAACATTTATTATTTATACATTGAATTCGAGCATTTTTGTAGTAATTATCGCGCTTAATTGTTTTAAAAAAAAGAACGTCAATCGTTACACCTTAATTTTGAGGAGTTTGTTAATATCCTTGATCTTAATGAAATTAAAATGGAAATGAAATAAAATCTTAATCTTATCTTAATGAATATAAAATGGAATGGCTCCTGTGAAAGTATTTTTATGTTAATTTTTTTTTTCAAATCGGTTTATAAATGACGGACTTATGAAGGAACAAACATGAAAACTACCGAATCCTTCTTCTTTTTGAAGTATTTTTATAATTCTTTATGCTCTGATCCATTTATTTTCTGACGAATGCCTATGTTTTAATATCCTATGGTAATGAAATGTTCAATATAATTTTTCAGGGTTCAGTACCTAAGTTGCACTTTTGGTCATTTGTCCATCTGTCTCAGGTTTCGTAGAGGACAGCGTGCTTGTTTGCTACTTCTTTAACTGAATATTAATATAAGAAAAATCGATATGAACATTACTTTATAGATACAAATACTTCTAAAGAATCCAAGTACTTGATACAATATAGCGCTTAGATTTATAATTACGTTACCAGTTTCAAACAAAATCTAAGTCAGCACAACTGCAAACTTTAGCGAGTGCGCTTGAAGCGTGCCAGGCTTCTTTTCATTAACTTCTGCTGAAGTTGTGGCGCATCGTTAGACGTTATATCGTAAGTTATCTTATCTTTTATCTTAACTTACCCCTTTTTACACTATAAAATTGCTAGTTATGCTGCGCGGTTTTCCCCAGGAATAAATGTTTCCACAAACGTGTCGCCCTGTTCTCACGGGCCCGAGTCTCCTTTAGAGTGTGAAGGCTTCAGACCTTTTCCATCACGCTGGCCACGTTAATTACTTTGGACAATTATAGCAATTATACTAAACATGTGAAAAACAAACGACTTCAATATCTACACCTATTAGTCTTGTATTGTCATAAAATAATGTATCCATATATGAACATACATTTTATACTCGCATTTGAAAAGTTCCTTGCTGTATATTCGAAGTCGGAGGTTCTATCCTCGTACATTTTAGTCCCACAACTAGGCACAGGTCTCTCCTCTCAAAGTGAAAAGGATTTAGGCCATAGTCCACCATGCTGGCCAAGTGCGGATTGGTAGACTTTTTTTCTTTTTTAAGAACTCTTAAATTTACACGAGGTTTTCTTACCATATTTTCCTTCATCGCCGAGCAAGTGATAATTAATTTGTTATACGTACATAATTTTGGAAAAATCAGACGTGCGTGTCTGAGGTTTGAACCCATGATCTCCCGTTTGAGAGCCGAATTTTTAACCACTAGGCTATGATTGCTTCTATCGCAATAAAATGAGACGCCTTTGAACATATTGTCTTTCTAAAAAACAAAATCCAAGAGTGGCTTAAATGACGGAGTTTGGAGTAAAAGACATTTAAAAACAAAAATTGAGAAACTTCTTCCTTTTCAAGTAAGTTAAACGCAGAACCTTCAGCCTATCACGGCTGAAACCGAAATGTAGGCTATTAACACACTACTTACACTCCTCATTTATAATTATCTAATACCTAGTACTACATTGTTAGCAACCTAGCGTCCAATATGTATACTTGTACACTGAGAATGACGCGTGGTCTAGTCATTAGCGTGTTTCTGTAATGATGTTGCGACGATCTACAACAATATTACATTACCATGATACGCAGTATACGTAGAATACGTAGTATATTTATATGATACGTCGTACAACGTAGCCTTTAATGATTTAAAATGAATTAATATCTATCATATGAGTTTTTCTACTATGTCTATAAACAAGCAGATAATCAAGTGATTTAAAATGTGGCTTGTATTACTAGAGTTGGGAGTTCGAATCCCAGACACGCAACAGATTTTTCAAAATAGTGTGTTTATTTAATACCTTTAAACGAGCAATTCTTGTATATATATCTTGTATATGTGTAATCCGAATCTGGAGTTAGAATACGAAGGTAAATTTCGCCACCTACAAGATTATAATGGTTCAAGTGGGAAATCAGTTGGTCCCCAAACCAAAAGATCCCGGTTCGAGTCCGATTTAGATATTTAGAATTTAATTATCACTTGTTCTGCGATGAAAAAAAGCATCCTGAGGAAACCTATACCGGAGAGCGCTATTAAAAATAATCTCAAAGATATGCGAACATGGCCAGCGTCATAAACTATGACCTTAGCTGTTCTCACTATGAGAAGAGACCCTTGCCCGTAGTGACAAGAATGAGTTGAACATAAATAATCCCTCATTTATCTAGTACCAGCATCGTTGTTTAACTTAAGATAAGCACAAGACGCTTCACATCTAGACGATTGGTGGGGTTCCACTGAAGGGTGTTTCGCTTTTAATTATTACGTGTCTATCTTAAGGGCAGTGACTATTAGTATCCTCCCTTCCTCCCGTACCGTGCAATAACACGGCTGACACTGCGGCGGCGGCTTGGCGCGCGGTCAAGTCATTACCGTGTTTCTCTACCGGAATGTAATGATATTGCGAAAATGTAATATTAAATTATCTTGTAAATTGTAACAAAAAAAGGTTTCATTGTGCAACTATATTTTAAAGTATGATGACATAATATACATATATATTTTTATGTATATAATTCCTTTGTGGGTGTGTGACTAAAATAATTGACGATTTTTTTTGTGTGTTTAAATTAGTTCGAGAATGGTTTAGATTCACAATTGTATTAGATTGTTTTGATTTGTGTTAGGGTGTTTTTGTATTAGATTGAATTTTATTGAATTTTCCAGTCAGCACTCCAGTAAGAGGCCACTGCCAGTAGATACGTGTAATCCCAGATAGAAATGCAATCCTATCTAAAATCGGTCTCAGATGCGTTGCAGCTCAGATGAGCACTAAGTTGTAATACCTTTAATAATGTGTCCCTTGCCACATCCTTCGATCTAGAACACGACAGCTCTTAACGTTGCAATTATAAGCAGAGGTGTGTTACTACCAGCGTCTTTACCACTTTTGAGGACAATAAATATGATGAATTAAACGCCCAACGAACAAGTCAATGTGTCTCGAAACGATATGAGGTCAGAGCAATTTCATTAATTCTTCTAAATTCAAACGCCGTCATAACAGTTACAACTAAAACACAGTGCGTCTCGCTCACTCCATTAGTTTTTATGTCCTCATCTCGTTCTCGCGTTAATCCGGCGTGTGCCGGAATATTGCCTCCTTTCTACGCTCCCTGGAGTCACTGTAAAGCTAAGTTCATACAAACGTTGACTTAAACACATCTATATTATAATCAGCAACACCGACGCGGGCAAGTAATTCTAATCCTTTGTTGTACTTAAAATAAATGAGGAAATATGAACGTGGTTCGTACTGGAGGGATATTTACGGCGAAGATCCCGTGAAGACTAGGTAAAATGCATGTAAGTGACATCGCATTGTCACACTCTTCAAGCAGCACACCATTGCTTAATACTGGTCATATAAGACAGAAGCCGTTGTGAAGATGATGACGCCCAAGTGAAATTTCTATCGCCAAAAAATCTGCCAAGTGCAAGTCAACCTTGCACAGAAAGAGTAATGCGCTACAATAGGATATGTATTTAATAGTTTAATTTTTCATTAGATATTTATGTGGCATACGTGCGGTTTATTAATAATAATTGTAGTTTCACTTATAATTTTGGAATGATCTAAATCACTTACAAAAGTTTGTTACAACAACGAGGAGAGGCAACTGTTATTCAATGTTTGTAACGCTCATACACATTCCTCTAAATTTACTTTCATTATTTTCCACATTGTATAACAATTGAAGTGTCTTAATACGGAAGCGTACAAATCAAAACCGTTAATAACTGCAACAGTTTCTTACTTAAATAAAGAATATGTGGTGACCTTCTGGTTTCGGGACCTAGCTAGATCAATATCGCTCCCGATATCCCCTGTATACTAAATTTCATGAAAATATATATACAAGAATTGCTCGTTTCAAGGTATTAGATTTATTATCTCGAAAACCCTGCAACCACGAAGAGTCCCATTCCTTTACTTCTATTGCTAAAAAACGAAGCCGTTATTTACTATAAGCGTCTTACCTAAATAAATGTTTGCTATCTAGAAAAACGTTCATTTCTCCTTGTAGCCGATTAAATTGGTTTTTACTAATGCTCCACCGCTCGGAACGATCAGGCATTTGAGTTTTAGACCACTATTGGGTACTTACTGTATGTAACGCAATAGTAAGTATTGGTAAGGTTTAGGGTTCCGTACCCAAAGAATGCCAACGGAACCCCATTACCAAGGCTCCGTCTGTCATTTTATTATAATACGTGTTATTATTTAGCAGGGTAATCACGATACGTTTATTGCGAATATTTCCGTCTGTCAATAATTCTCCGTCTGTCAGTCTGTCCGTTAATAGTGTTTCGATTTTTAAATATCGACGACCCGCGTGGCGGTGCGGTTACCATACCAGTCTGACACGCAGAGGGTTCCAGGGTCGATCCTCGGCCAGTCAGAAATTTAAGTGATTTTAATTTAAATTTCTGTTCTGGGTCTGGGTGTTTGTGTGTCTTTGTGTGTGTACATGGCACCCACGACTCAGGGAATCCTAGTGTGGGGATATGAGTGTAGAAAGCGTCCACCTGGCTTCTCCATACAGTCTGTTGCATCAAAGCTCCCAAACAACTGATTTTAACTTAGTTTTTTTATTGAAAAGGTGACTTGATCGAGAGATCTTGTTTTCTGCTATTATGGAAGAATATCAGTTCAGTTATTCAATGATCGACAGCTAATCTTCCTCGTCTATCGTTTTTTTTTTATTAAATTTATTTTATTTAAATACTAGTGGAATGTTTTTGTGTAAAACAAAATTACTGAGGTGTAAAGATACTTTAAAAATACTCGGTTACTTTTCACTAAGTAGGTATAGGTAAGTGCAATTTATTAAATACTAGATTTATGGTCAGTTTTTAATATTGGATTAAACTGAAACGATAAACTGACGACGACTGACGGATAAACTGTTATTTATAGCCATACTGGCTGAGATAATAAGAGTTATTCTTTTAATATCTGACAGATTCTTTAATTTTATCCACATATACACACATATAACAGTTGCTAAAGACTATAAAATCATGAAAAATCTTCAGGTATATTAAAAATAATTCCAATTAAAATATAAATTTTAATTTAAAATATGTCCACAGTGTAAACATACCCTTAGCAAACGTACTTCCTTATCCTAATGATTATGGTCATACAGAGTTCGCCAGGTGGGACTTATAAGGGCTTAGATTAGTATTATTTAAGGCTTCTACGGCATTAGAGGTTAAAATAAAGACCCAAGCACCTGAGACCCAATGACTGTGACTTAAGGAATTAACTTAAAACTTCTTATAACAATGTTAATAATATCACTCAGTTTAAATCGCTCGGTCTTAATGAACTATTTTTTGTTTTGTAAATTTTCATTATGATTCAGATTTTGTTTGGTTCAATTGCATTTAAGCGAGCCTTTAAGTCTAGTCTAGTCTTTATCTAATGCCTACATATCTGAGAATATTGTACGTCAAAAAATTCGCAAAGGTCTACCAATCTAAACTTGGCCAATATGGTGGACAATGGCTTAAACTCTTCCATTTCATGCCAACATGTACTCAATAGTCAGTAAAAAGACGATGAAGAAAGGCCTTTAAGAACGAACGACAGGCATGATGTGTGTGGTACAAATAGATAGATGGGTATTAGAATTCCTCTTTGTACAAACCATTTAAAGATGATATAACCTGATCATATAGAGACATTCCATTTAGCCCTCAGGGCTAGCAACGCATCTGTGGCTGACCTCTGGACCAGGCCGAGGCAGACAGTGCACATTTACCACCATTTGGACTGCATTTGCTAACTTTATTTCATAAAAATAAACGTCCAACGCATACCACGGAAATAGAATAAAAAGCAAATTTATACTTGAACGTATAAAAATTGGGTGAAAAAATTACTTTATCAGCAAAATCCATTGTTATTTTTGCAATCCACATACCTACGTTAGCTGTAAGCTGCGCCGGCAGGCTTTTAACTAGATTGCCTTATCCGCTGTCTTGCTCCTAATTTCTTAGTGAATAATTGAGAAGTAGGTGGTTCAGTGCAGTGGAAGCAATCTTCTTTGAGAGAAACTTAAAAAATTGTAACTAATGATGGTCTCGGAATATATGCCCTTTTGATAACACATTTTTGAAGTTTTGTAAATAGAATTTAGTTTTTTTTCTAATCTCAAAGTTCAAACGATTTATGGTTCCTATTTATACTCCCAAAGACGAGTAAACACAACAAAATGAGGGCAGACTTAATTTAGTATTTAAATGTCTGCCTAGGCCTAATCGAGCGCGAAACCTTCTAGTAAGAAGATTATTAATGAGTACAGTAAATTTGTTCAATAAAAGGTATGCCAAGGTGTAGGTTGAAAAGAATAAAAGTATTTTTTCATTTATTTATAAATTTATGATTAAATTTATAATTTATAAATAAATAATTTCGTTTATTTATAAATGAAAAAATACTTACAAAAATTCATGATCGAAAATGTAACAAGATTGGCAAGAACCTTAAAAATGGTCTCATTTCCGACAGAATAATTCAATGCTACTTAATACAAAAATCCTGAATTCCCAGTGAAATTGAAATATCCAATATATCTGAAGCAGGCTTGTTTTCTCAACCGTTTTCTGGTATTTCAAGAGCGCTTACTTCGTCTTACCAATTCTCTAATGTATATCGAATGTCTTAACTCTTTGATCAAAGTCAAGGATATTCCTTTTGGCGTACCAGATATCGATGTTCTTCAATAAGGTCTTTCTCTATCGCAACAGAAAAGATAGGCGAGTCATTAATAGAGAAAAAATATTTGTCGTCGGTAACAATTTAATACTTTGCACATCATCATCGACCATTTTTGTCCCACTCTGCGGGCAGCGAGTGAGCCTAAATGGGGCCGATTAACGCGTACAGACGAATTTTGTGTTAATACGAGTAGTGATACTCTTTAAGTTCACTCATTCATATTCGTAGTGAGTATGGTCAATGGCGAATGGTTGCGTGGGATGACTAAACTGCGACAGGTAGCTGACGAAGGCGCGAACGGTCTTGATACTCGCAGCGCATCGAATTTTGAACATCATCATTCATTTACAAATTCATGTATTTTTGTGTTTGATGCTTGATATAATGGATTAATTAATCGCTCTATATTTAAAATAAGATACACAATGTAAACCTTACTCTGAGCCAATTTTAACAATAGCATTGAGAGTTTGGTATTTTGTAGTTAGTCCTTTAGGGTAGCAACGCGTCTGTACCTGTACCTGACCTCAGGTAGAATTAAATCCTACCTAGAAATGAGTTCCTGAGCAGTTCCTTGATCATTAGTAGATTGTATTGATATTTCTGTATTATTAAAAATATATTGATTTATAAGGTATACTTTAAAAAGGCTTTTTAGGCCGGCTTTTGCACACTTTTGCAGTTTTCAAAGCAAGCAGTCAAATCATGATTATTTAAGAAATAATTTGAGAACCTATTAAAGTTTTCTACTTGTTTGCAAAATGATACAATTTAGATGAACAAACATTATTTTATATGAACGATAAATGATAACATAGTTTGAAAAATTCTTGTGAGTTCTGTAAAAAGACATTTTCAAATGTGTGTAAAGCCTGCCAATTCTAACTTAGCCTCTAGGGTGGGCTAAACCCTCCTCTTTTCGAGAGACTGTGCCCAGAAGTGGGAAAAATAGATTGATAACGATGAAGCATATTCATATATACGACTCGATACTTATGAAAACTCGTTACAATGCACTAAGGAAAACAAACCTACAATTAAAATAATCGCAACCTACATTTACAACCTAAGACAGAGGAAAAGCGTGGGTTCCGGCCCTAATGGTGACTAATTCTTTCCACCATTGTTTTCTCACAGAAAAACAATAGGCGCTGGTATCTTATAATCACAAACCATCTCACTTTCCATTTATTCAGAGTTTTTATTACTGACGATACGATATAGGATCGTAACGACCACTATAATATTGTAAATAATTCAACTGACTGTTATTAAATTATTGATTCTGGAGTAATTGAAATCCAATTTTTTGTTCTAGGCAAAAGCAAATTTAAGCTTTTGAATGTGACTAAGTTAACTAGCTTACAATACTTAGCTTTAGAATTCGTTTGTAGGATAATTTTAGTTTTAGTTTTTAATGTAAAGTTACGGCCCAGCATAAAAGACCTAATGTCGATGCCTATTCATTGTATTGATTAAAATTTTGTAATATTCTTAAGCTTCTCAAATAAATCTTAAAGTGTGACTTCTGATCTTGAGTTTGACTTTTTTTTTTTAAATATTTCCCAACACAATGCATAAAAGACAAACAGTTGAATTTCTTGCCGGATTTTTCCAGTTGAAGTCGAGTTCCATTGCTTTAGAAGTACAACATAAAATTGTTACTGATAAGTGCTTCTGTAGATACTTAAAAAATAAAATATATTTCGTACTTTTTAACTACAACTATACGTAAAACTAACATTTGTCGTACCTGAATGTCGTGACGGAGTCGCTAGTATTAAATGTATAATAAATAACAACAAACAAACGTTTAACTGCCAGTTACGCCCGTATTAAGTCTGTTCTACTTATTTAATTAATATTATACTTTTCATATAAACCATTAAAGTCTTAGAGAAAGTGTAAATTATTTTCAACGGATCGTTAAACAATCCCCGTAATAAGCATTTTGTTAAAGTTAAATATTTTTATGTGCATTTTTTATTCTAATTAATATGAATACATTTAATAACCTGCATATTTAAACTCATATTGAATGATACCGAGATATGATTTATATGAAAATAATGTTGGTCTTCTTTACTGTTAGTTATAATTAATCAAAATCTAAACTATGGCAATTATGAAAATAAACATTTGTCAATAAGTAGAAAAATAAAAAAACCTCTTAAGGACCGTGTCAAGAAACATACACTTGCACC
>DWJS01000837.1:0-10121 GCA_018248975.1 Codatractus imalena | reverse complement strand
GAGAGAAAAAAGCCGGCGGAAAAAAACTCCCGGTACTCTTTTGCAATCGATCAATACATAATAAATTGTGCAGTAAGGCTTTAGCCCGATAATGAGCACATGCGACAGCTAATCATGTGCGTCAACGTATCATACTACAATACACGCATTGTATCGAAAACTGTCGAGTTAATCCGGGAAGGATCGCAACAAATTTTTGACGAAGGCAAACGAGTATCGCAAACGAAAGGACGCTTTTAAGAGATGCCACCAGTAAATGTCAAACTTTATTTAATGTTCTCACTGAACTTTGAGGCTCTCGCTAGCTCTATGGTATGTTCTTACAAAACAATTTTCAATTCCCTTCATTCAATATATTGGTGTAGCTTGAGAGCACTACGGGGGCTCGATTGAAAGATATCTAAACCCAATAAGATGTGGGTGTTGTACAAAAGGCTTACAGTGGAACCCGCTGTGACGAGGATAACACTTAGACCCAAACGATTTATTATAAATTGAATCAAGGTTATTCAATAATCGTTATGACTCAGGTGTCTATGAGACCGGTACTTGAGTTTCGATTTTATGGATGTTCAATTGATTATTCAATTTCAACACACGTTATTAAAATAACGCTTAAAATACCCACACATCGAATAAATCTAATGACATATAACCTCCATGGAAAATCACGATACGTAACCGAGTGATTACCATAAATGTGTACCGTAAGGAAATGATGACAATGTATGCTAATGATTAAAATATAAATCGTTTTGCGATTAAAATAAGCTACATATTGGCTGTGGTAAATTTAAAAGGCGTACCATAACAAAGGCAATAATCTAGTCTAGTAACATTCGTAACCAATTAAAACTGCGATAGATTGTGGTTTTGCAAGGCGCACCGCCCTGTGGGGTACTGTGTAACAATTTGGGTGCATACCTTAGCACAATTACCAGTCGGCTGGCTCACGTTCCGTTTATCGAAGGCAAAATCGAGCGAGTTAGGTGACCGTACCTTTCACGGAACCCTGGACACGCCCTACCGACTTTACCTTCACTCCACTTCTAGGTATAACTAGTTACACGAACTATTATTCTCGGTTGATGTCGCATAAATCCGAACGCTTTCGCTACAATTAAACTGTGTGCACTTGTTTTGCAACGATTATTAAACCGCTTTGTGAAACTTTGAACGTCAGTAACGCGACAACCGCCGCCCACGTCTCATCAACCCGACTCAACAAACAAGTCCTATAATGGAGCAACTCGGATCGG
Organism: Codatractus imalena; assembly: GCA_018248975.1. Lineage (NCBI taxonomy): Eukaryota > Metazoa > Arthropoda > Insecta > Lepidoptera > Hesperiidae > Codatractus > Codatractus imalena. The sequence continues at coordinate 8,862 of DWJS01000837.1, read as the reverse complement.
AGCGAAATGATAATCATTTCCAACTGTGATAATACGTATTACATCGTGACTCTGTAAAATGTTACGTTAGACAGCTCGTGCAGGTTGAAATTGAAAAAAAATATGCGATCGGACAATTTCGAAACCGAACGATTTCTGTGTCGTTAGTTAAAACGATACCGGTCATAAAATACATAACCGCAAGTACATTTCGTAATTGCGACAAAAACATAAAGCAATTAATTCAGCTCGCCGAGAAATTAAGAACAGAACGAGTACAGCCTTAAGCCGAATGTACGACAGTAGATATTGTCGCGGGCCTCGCGGCCTTCCTGTCTCGTGGTCATTATTCGCTAATTTCAAAATTAAACGCTTGATTCTCAATGCCAGCGCGCTCGGCGGCAGCCGCTACTTACGAATTAATAAAAGGCAGGTGGTGGTACGCGGCGCGGCCAGTGCTGAAACACTAGCCAACGTTTTTATCTCCGTCAGTCCTTTCACTCCGCTCGCCCATGACAGTCGACGAGACTCATTTGAATTTCAAAGAAAATCTTACCTAGATGAGTTGATCGATCAGTGTGTCTCGTTAATAAATTGAGTGTTTCGTTGTGCAATATAACTAAGAAGTGATGTTTTCTAAACTTTCAGATGGTGAGAGGGGCGGCGTTAGTGCTAACGCTAGCGCTGGCATGGGCAGCGGGTGCGCGCGCGAGCGTGCTCGTGCCGACCTACGTGCTGCCGCCTGACTCGTTCGTGCGCGATCAGCGCTCACTCGGCCCGCCGCCGGACTCCGACCCCGCGGAATCGCAACGGATGATCAAACGCTTGATCGGCGGCCACATGAAAATTAAGCCCGACAAGGAATATGGTACGACGAAAAATTCAATCTTGTACGATGGTAAAAGTGACAGTGGTAAATTCGTTGGCGTGATCGCGTCGGACCAGTCGGGCGGCAGCGTGGGATGGAATCAGGGTATTTGGGATGATGGAATGCTCATGTCCAGCGCCGGCGAAGGAAAAGAATCGGGAAAAGTGAAAGAGGACGAAGAAGACAAAAAGACGTTGTCCGATCAGGTGGCTGAAGGAAAATATGGCCTCATACAAAATGAAATATTCTCGAAGACCCCTAAACGACCAGGTATTGTCAGTTATGAACCGAATTCAGAGACGAGATCTAAGGACAACCTACAGAGTCTGGGGGGTCTTAAAAAGGACGAAATATGGCTCGCTGAGGATCACCTCTTAGTACTCACGGGAGGATCATACCCCGAGCGAACGAAAGAGGAGCGTAGACCTTGGCCACCGATCGATGACTACGAAGCACCTAGAAGGCAAGTAAAGCTACCGCAGAAACCTAAAGTGCCACCGCCCTTTCCAGTACGACTCTCCGACGACGGACCGCTCGTCTTCCTTACGCCTAACGGCAGTGTCCCTGCGTCCATTTTCCCTTCCTTCCATGCGGGAGAGGGCGAAGGCCCTCTACCACCTCCGCCATTCCTTTTCCCAGCGGGAGCGCTCAACCCAACGGGTAATAATCAGGGAAACACTACTACCGGGGGAGCGCCGCTGCCAATTCCTCCGTTCCCATTCCTACCTGGGAATGCGAGCGAAGGAGCATTCCCCTTCTTCGGACCCATGAACGGCTCTTTTCCAGAAGGTTTTCCTCCGGGCGCAGCGTTTCTACCACCACCGAGCAACCAAACAGACCTATACGACGAAGACGACCCTTCGATATACTATCCGCCGCCATACAATTTTTCCTATCGCGCTGATTATAATAACAGCGTACCTGCTGGACCACTCGTACCTGGAATAATACTACCTCCACCGCCCGATTTCTTTGCTCCACTAGAGGAAAAGACATCTACGGAAACAGTTAGAACTACTACGAGGCCAACAACAACTACAATACGTACAAGGCCGAAGCCGACATTGAAACAACAGTTACCGACAGGGTATAGAGGCAAATACAAAACGAGACCAACGACTACCGAATCGACTAGAACCGAAGTACCGACCACCATCACAACACAGCCACCAGTCGATATTAATACTACGCCCAAATACAGAAAGCCTCAGCGCGTTCAACCATTGCCTCCAAGAAATCCACTGAGAGTACACAACCTGCCTGATGAAATCATTACGAGACCCAAAACTGACAAACCAGTTTACAAGACGAGAACAAAAGTTACGTCAAAGCCGCTGTCTGTCTCAGTTATTTACGATTATCCGGAACCGATTTACAATACAGACACGCCCACTACTACAGAAAAACCTTACCGTGTACCACAGAAAATAGCCAATGTAATTGCTAATGATGTTGTAACATCTACTCAAGTGCCGTTACGAGCAGAATATTACTCTAACATACAGAACGATGAAGTACCTACTACCAAACTACAGCCTGTATATAACCAAAAACAAAATGAGAATGGTTTAGCGTCATTCTACTTTTATGATGAACAACCGAAGACCTCTCCGGCACCCGAAACATACTTCGATGGCAGGCATTACTACAAAACTGTGCCAAGTCGGAACCCATTCGTGCAAAAACACAACGTGATTCCTCAAAACACGCAACCTGAATATACTCCGACAATTGATGTGTCATACGGAGCTATTGATCAAACCGACGCGCTGTTTTTATGGCCTCAGAAGCAAGGACCTCGAACTTTAACTCAAGAATACTTCAGTATACAAAAACCTCGACCGCAAACACTTTACGTCCAACAACCGAAGCAGCGACCGGATCCGTTCTATCAACAAATCGCGGACATTCAACAAACTATTGATTTTTTCACAACGAAGCGACCCAAAGCGCATTCGCATCGGCCTCATTTGAACAAATCGAAAGTGACCTCGAGACCTGTATACCAATTCAGCTACCAATCGAACTCAAGGCCACAACAAACTTTCCGCGCACCAAAATTGGACCCGGAGCCGTTCAGGCCTATGGTGAGCTACAGCAAACCTTTCAACTTAGAAAACGAATTCAACGCTATTTCACCTACCGTGTCACCTGGGTATCATCAACAATATTTAATTGAGAACGTACGAGTCACTACCGAAACGCCGACGTCGACTAGATATTACTCAAATATTAAGCTAAGAGACGAGGATTACGATGATACACCTATAGTGAAAGAAAACTTGCCTAAAGGGAACAGAAACCACATCCCGGTATACACGGGAAAACCGGCAGTACATCACGTAAACAGGTATCCCAGCACTACGCCGAGTCCTATCAGCCACGGATATTACACTAAGCAAGACGAAAGGTACCTCGATGACATAACTAAGAACTCTTTCGACATTTTCGGTCAAAAACTTGAGGACGGAACGCAAGACATCAACGGATTGGCGGTAACTCCACCCCTCGGAACGGTGAGAACGGATATCGACAATAATATAAACCAGCAGTACGAGATCGTGGAAGCCCAGACACCGAACCCGCCGTCTTTGGACAGGGACACTCTAGTGAACTATCGCCTCCCGCGCCCGCAGATGAACCCACAAAGTGAGATAATAAGACAGGGACAGTACAACGCTGAACTGAGACAGCAACAACAGCAACCCCAACAACCGAAACCTCCGTCGCTAGAGCACGACACGGCGGTAAACGACCGGTATCCGCGACCGCCGATAAACCCGGACAGCGAGTTCATCCCGATCGTGAATCCCGCGTACCGGGCTCAGTACAGACAGGAGGCGAGCGAGCTGGAGGACCTGAACCGGCCGACGTTGGTGGGGGACACGGACGTAAATCAGAAGCGGCAGCGGCCGGGGCCGGACCCGGACGCGGAGTGGGTGGGCGCGGGCAACGCGGCGGGCGAGGGCAGCGCGGGGTCGCTGGTAACGTACCGGCTGCCGGGCGACGGCGCCCACGTGTATTTCCTCACCCCGCAGGCGGCCGGCCCGCGCGAACGGGAACGGCCCCGCCGGCCCGCGTACGGACGTTGAAACCAAAGTCTAGTCTGACGACGTTCCCGACGTTACGTGTATATACAAAGCGCAAATGTGATGTTAATGTGTCCTAAGTAGAATAAGGTTTTTAGACTAGCGGAGCGTCCGCATTGCCATATTTAACGCGTGTTTCGTGTGATCGAAATATGTAATCGGCGAACATTGTGAAACGAAATGTTATAAAACTAAAATGAACTAGATATTATTATGTGCTATTTATTAAATTATTGTTAAGCAGACTGGTGCAAGCGTTAGTGATAGTTAATTTATTTATGAACGACAGTATTCTCGATGAACTCGTTGGAATGATGTGATGTGATATAAAACGTGGAATGATTGTGAATTTTGTTATAATAAACGTAATAACGATAACAGATGTTATTATAATGATTGTTATGTGAACATAACGTGTACGACAAAATGTTAATGTTACTGTTTGACAAATAATTGTGATTCTGTACTGTATTTTCTAATACGACAAAATGTAGATTATGTATTAAAAGTTTAAAACATTTAGATGTTTGCTTCCTTTCCTTCACCCAAATATAACATTTAAAATATAAAAATATTTATTATTAAAAGATAAAGATAGATAAATTTCAACAAATACACGATACAAATCTTAATTAAATAATTCCACTATCTTCAGCAATAAATTGCAATAACTAATGTCATTACACACGATAACATTGATTAACTACAACTGAAAGTACACTATAAATGTTTATTAGAATGTAAATCTTTATGTAAATTAGAATATCTGTAATATTATAATAGTCACAGTACATAATATCACACTGCAATTATTAATACTCGTTATTTTCTAATAGCGCTGTTTTGTAATAGCGTTATGCAAATGTACACATATACATAAAATGAAACTGTCTATCTGTATCTGTATATCTCAGATATTTAATCTTAGTAACCATAAAAACTCACTAAAGTGCTTTTGTACAATCTCATTCTGGATTAATCTTAGAAAAAGCTGAACCGGTTCTGTGGGCTTGTCGCGTGAATACACAAGACGTTTATTAAGAAAAAATGTCGAAATATATTGAGTGTGAAGTAAGTATAGTTTGTACATAAACGCAAGCTCGCTAGCGGAAACCCGTTTTAATTAACATGACATTGTCTATGCAAATCATAAAGCTAAGTAATAGCAACTATCTAAGTATCTTATAGAGTGGACATATACTATATCTATATTTAGACGGTACGATTATTATTAAATTAAGTACTTCTATTCCGATGACGACGATTAACAAAATTATACAGAGTAAATACAACCACTAGGAAGTAATTTTTATACTATATATAATTATTAAATAAATCACTATTTTTCAATAAACCGATGTTGACACGCATACTATATAGAGTAGTATAGCCACCGCATAATTTACTCTATTTATAGATATTACGTAAAACGGTGTACACAATTTGTTGACAGTTACAAAGATTACCGTAAAATTACCGCGAACACTTAGACCTTGAACTTACGATTTCATAAAATTATCCGAAAACCTTAAATTGACTCATAGTAAGTTATAGCAATTAAGTATGTTATATCTAAGCCGATTACATTTAATAATAAGGCATTTACTATTATTATTTAGCTATACCGAAGTCAGGTACTTCGGTATAGCTAAAAATAAGGGTTCGGCATCAATCGGCTGAAAGCTTGTTAGCTCTATAGATCACACAATAGAGATAGTACAAACAAAAACTACATGTGTTCAGTAGTGATGCGATATATCAAATTATAGTATCTGTCTCTATTGGGCTGGTTTGCTTAGGCGTTCTGGTGTAGTCAGTGTGAGTAGCAATGAGTTTTTTATAGTGATGTACCGAATGATTTTCATGATTAATATGAAAATTTGTTAGCGTTTCGGTATGAAAATTGTTAGTATTCGAGTATTCGGTAGCAACAGTTTGTTTATCATTTTATTCCTAAACCGTTCATTCCTAAACCAAATGGCCGTCACAAAAAATATTATGACAGATTGTTATCTATGAAAAGTGTTCGCCTAAATACACCGCAAAATCCTTAAAGTGCATCAAATTACCTGGTAATCTCGTGCATTTATAAAAAAAATCAGATTTTATTCATTATTATAAACATATTGTGGTGTGAAAGGCACTTATATGGACCACAGTATCAGGCTCAGAGTCAGTAGTTTACTAAGTGCTAGCAATAGGTGTGTACTTGTTGAGCTAGCAATAGATGTCTATTTGTTTCATGTTCAGAGTTAACAGCAGATATATACTTGTGTAGGGTTCTGAACTAACAATAGATATAAAACCCAAGTCTAACTCCGAGTTAGTTACTCGGTCTAGGCTCTGAGCTAGCAACAGACGCGTACCGGGTACACGCTCAGAGGTGGCAACAGATATGTAATTATGTCGGACTCCGAGTTAGCAATATACAAAGGTACCTGTTTCGGGCTCCGAGCTAGCACTAGATGTGTACTCGTTGCAAGCTCAGAGCTAGCAAGACGTGTAATCGTTTTAGGCTCAGACCTAACTATAGATGTGAACTCGTTTCAAGTTCTGATCTATCGGTAGATGTGTACGTGTCATGCTCTGAGCTAGCAACACAGTCGGTCGCGGCGTACCTGTGTCGTGCTCGGAGCTAGGAACAGTCATGTACTCGTGTCGAGCTCCGAGCTATCAATAGACGTGTACTCATTGCAGGCTGGGAGCTAGTAATAGTTGTAAACCCGAGTCAAACTTCGAGCTAGCAATAGATTTGTACTCGTTGCAGACTCAGGGCTAGCAACATGTGCTTGCGATACGTGGTCGTGTCTAGCCTCGAGCTAACAATAAACGTGTAGTCAGTACCTGTATCGGGCTCGGCGGTCCGCGGCGCGTCCTGCAGCGGCGCGGTGTGCAGGCGCAGGTACACGGCGACGGCGGCGCGCGCGCAGCGGAAGTAGAACGGGTGCGAGCGCAACACGTCCTCCAGCCGCAGCAGGCCGACGTACGAGCGGAGAGTCATCTTGCGCATGCAGTACGAGTGGAAGTCGAACTGGTCCTCCATGATCTCGGAGAAGTGCTGGCGGGGGAGCGAGAACACACATTGGCGTGTTTTAACATTCAACTGAGTAACATTGACGAGCAAATAGTGAGAGCCTGACAGTGAGTAGTGATAGAGGAACGAATTTAGGTCTTTCACACTGTGGGCCCTGGGTTTAAATTCCAGAACTATGTTTTTTTTCTTAATTATGTATATATTGAAAATTAACTGTAATTTAATGCTTTAAAGGTAAAGGAACATTGTAAAGGAACCTAAATGAGTAATTCTCCACTATGAGTAAGTCTACCAACCCTGCATTTGGCTTGTGTGACAGACTATAAGGCTTATCCTTTCATTTTATAGGAGACACATTCCCAGCAGTACGAAAATAAGGAGAAATGATGAAAGAAGGTCTGTGCCTAACAAATAGACAATAAAGAATTGATGATGACGATGAAATAACACTGTATTTAATATTGTAAATATTATTATGATATATTGATTTACATGATAATTTGGTGGATTAGGCAAAAGAAGCACTAATCGCCCCTCAACTGAATGAACGAATGGCCTGAAAAAAGGAGGACGCTATTGGAATCAGAAAGCACAAGACTGCTTGAAACGACGCCAATTAAGGGAAGGCGTTACACTAGAATAGAGGTAATTGGTGGATGGATGGACGTCTGTGGGGACCATTTGCGTTGCTATAATATACTTTGCGTTAATGACTCTATAAAATATTAATCAATTGTAAAGTGTGTAAAGAAAATATGTGCAGAAGAAATAGAAATTTGCAGAAGAATGGAAGAAATATGTTAAGAAAATATAAGCATGATTATTTTTAATATATTCATATGAATACTTACTCTATCAACTTCGTGCGCTTTCTTTAGGGCTTCACCCCATTGATGTAATCTCTGGTACGCGGCCGCCGCCTCCGTTTGGAACCACATACACTGCATTTCGTTTAAGTTTTCCGTCGCGGGCACACCTAAAATGTAACCAATACACATATATAAAACAAACAAGTAATGTAACTGCGATTTTTTAGATGATAGATTTAAAATTAAGGAAAGTGTGATGTCACTGAATGTTAACTTCTTGACTTTGGGATTTACATTATAACAACAACATTAATGTTGATGAATTACTTTTTAAAATTGACATGTTACACAAATTGCAATAAGTACAAAATACCTACATACTGTAGCACCTATTGTATTGTAAAATACATACAGTAGCTTTTTTTGCAAATTTATTTATACATGCATGTAACAAAATGCATGTAAAAAAGCATTACATTTCAATTTGTATAAAGTTGCTGCTTTCTCCAGTAAGGAATGTTATCCAGCAGATCCATCAAAGGAAAATTGATAACAAAACCAAATCTAACATGCACTTTGAGTAAATCTTTTCTGATCATCATTTTCTTTTATGATCATTTTCTGATCCGGCATAAATTAATCAGATAAATTACTATGCTGACAGAAACATACAAAGATAGTATTTTATATGATAATTTCTGTATCTCATTTAGTACAACTCGTACATAGTACCACAACTCCACCAATCTGCATTGCAGCAGTGTGGTGGAATATGCTCCAGGCCTTCTCCATTTTTGTGGAGAGCCTCGTGATCAGCAGTGGAACATAAAGAGGGTTGCAGGCAAGTACCACAGACTATTTAATTTATTTCTACAACTACCGACACACATTCAGAAGGGTATTATAACAAACGAAAGGCTCGATAATCTGAGAAGTGTCAATCATCACAATAGCATATTATCACATAGTGTTATAATCGCTAATTATTGGAATTACTTCCTATGTACAATAACTAGATTAAGAGCACGTATGTTGTTGTATATAAACCCAAGTAATCCCTTCTAAAGATGGTATTGTCAACTC
>DWJS01000836.1:0-10123 GCA_018248975.1 Codatractus imalena | reverse complement strand
TAGATTTTGTTGACGTTCAAAAAGAATTCTGTAAGAATCTACTTTGAATAAAATATTTTGACTTTGACTTTGACTTTAGCTTCTAGCATTTCAGACACAAGTATTTCAGTCCACCTTACTCGTGTTATAGAAATATCAGAAATTGTATCAGTGATAATGGAAACTCAGTTTATTCATATTTATTTGGAAAACAGATATTAAAATCAATTATAGTATTGCTTAGGGTATGTGCCCATACTATGTAACCGTTTAAAGGAGGGTGATAGGAAGGAGGTCTTCAAAATACCACGCTTGGTCACAGGGAGGAGAGGATGGGGTTTAGGTTTTCCTGACCTAGTCAATATACTCTAATGATATCTCGCTCTTTTTGAGTTATATTCAAATCCGGCGCGCAGAGTTCAGCGCTTTTATTTTTTTAACTTTCTGCTTGCAAATATGATTGAAAACCGTATTTATATATACGTGAACCTCACCCGTTTGTGAGAGGGGGATGGAGGATTCCGGTCATATCATATACTACAGATGGTAACCAAGGAGGGTAAAAAAATGACAAAAATAGTAAGTCATAGGTCACGTAGACAATAAACACGTTATAAAATCCCAGGTCTCCGCGGGGCGATGTCGTTCGCGCTGGCCATCCGCAACACGGTGTCCGAGGCGCGGCAGGCCATGCTCACCACGACGTCGCTGATCGTCATCGCAACCGTCGTGCTGCAGGGCGGGGCCGCCACGCACGCGCTCGCCTACCTGCGGATACCCACCGGGTACGACAGAGTGTAAATATGTCATCGTTTCTTCTTGCACTGCACTCACCACACTCTCCACACACCTCTCTTTCTCTCTCCTATTCTCTTTCTCTATTTTTTTATCTCATATGGATATAAAATGGTGTAACATGAAAATAAAATCCTTTAGATATCCATATTTCGCTATTTGATTGTGATATATACAAATGTAAAAGAAATGCAAATCATATCAAATCAATAAATTAAAAATGCAAATCATTTTCATATTTTATGTTTTATATTATTAATACACATATATGTAACGCAATTATTCTTGATTCAATTATATTATTTTATATTACGCAGTTTCCAAACTTTGCATTATTTATTCATTTTTTTTTTTATTTAATTGTTATTTCTTGATTAAACATGTTACTTTTAAGGACATAAATATTTATTCATTTTTCATCAAGTCATTGTTACTAAATCGCCGAAAGATAAAAAAGTAAAACAGTATTACTTGCCAGATGTCACCCGCAACATAATAAAACGCACGGAGTATAAGTTTAAATATGTCATAATTTCTACTCATTATACTCCTCACATTACATTGCGTGCATTACATTCGCTAATCACCGTGAATATCCTATTAAGCGCACTCGTGAGCGAAAACACACGTCAGCGCATAAAAAAATAATATCGTGTCTAATGGTAATCCACAGAAAAGAATTTCAAGAAACAAACAGTGTTAACATGAAATCACGAGGTTGCTTAGCGACGCAGCAGTTGCTAAGAAACTCTTTGTTGCATTGCAAAATGTCTATACTGACAATCGATGTTGCTTGGCTCTACGCCTATCGCCTAAATTGATACTTTCCCTAGCAACTCAATGCACGAATAAATCTAGCAGATGGGACCTATAAATGATAGATTTTGCCGTATTTTTCAGCCAAGGCCAAAACGATGAAAACGAAGCTCTACCATACCGTGATGTGAGAAGTGTAAGTATTCATAGTTTATTCACGCTTCTATACAAATATTATTAAATAGATGCTCAAATTTAACAAGTGCTATTCAGAGGAGGTGCAATTTGTATATTTCTTTGCATTATATATACATAGATTTTTGGCTCAAACAACGTATAAATGTAACTGACCGAGCAAAAAAATATGCCATTTATTCTACACGTTTTTTGAACCAATTATTAGAAGCATGTAATTCTCAGGTAATGAAATTAATTTCGTGGTATGACTTTAGTGAGTTATACATAGCCATATGATTGCAATATATTGCAGCAATATTTACTGAGATATTACCTGCACTAAAAAATAGTGCTAACAGTTTGTCTTGCTTGTGTTGAAACGGTTTCACATTGTATAGCTTTCATTTGTAGTGTTCGCTTTTTATAAACCTTCGTATGGCTACCGTGGTCGTAGCAATTACGCACTCTCAGTTATTAAGAAAAATCACGCACTTGAAACATTTCATATTTCACGAAATCTGTGCAAGTTTTTGTATTTACGAACCGTACAAAGTATTTTAAAACAATGTTGTTTCTTTTTTTATATATTAAATCATTTTGGAAATCTAAAAAACATGTTCTAAAATTATCTATTTTTTGATAATAAAAAATGTATATTTTGTGACTAAATTTTGCACAAAACGAAGCGTGAACAATACAAAATAAATTTGGCATTGTATACACATTTGGGCGTTACCATGCATGTGATTAATATAACATTGTTGTGGCAGCTGTACCAGGCCACGGACTCTGGCGGACCGGTATGTATATACAGATAAACGCACTGCATTATACATGTGCTTGTTAATGTCACGCGGTGGTGCTTGCACTGCAGTACGGCACCGACATTGTAACTTTGCCGATTTCAACTTCGAAATAATACTCGGTTTTTAGCTTATTTTTTCCATTTATGTATTATATTATTTGTACCCAAAAATTTACTTAATAAATATTATTATTATACAAGATCGTTCTATGCCTGATAGTGTTGCAATAATTAGGGTACGACTATTTTTTCTACAATCAGACGATATCGATTATCGATATTACCGATTGTACCGATTTCGACACACATCATGAGCCCTTCACTATCCCATGACTGTTGACGCGTCTTCTAAAATAAGAAGATTTAAAAAGAAGACTTTAAATCTTGTCCATCGCACTGATCATTGAATTTGACATTGAAAAATCAGTGACTACATATAATTACAATCCCAAATCCTCAGAAAAATGATTCTAAATGGGCCTAAATCTCTAATTTTGTTAAAATTGAAAATTGAAGAATATTATTCATTGAACAGCTTCTTAACTTAAAACACAGTCATTAATAATCACGGTATTTTGATTGCAATATTATTTCTTATATATTCGTAACTTCTAGTCGTAACACTTTAATTACAAGAATATTGCGATCGGCAAAGTTATAATGTTCGTACTACGCAAATAAAATACGTAACTATTTTATTTGAGGGCAGCTAACCTTGTGTGTTCATATAAAAAGTCAAGCTGCAGTCATGCTAATTTAAACCTCTACATCACAGACCTGATCTATCTGTCAAATTCTAATCAGTTTAGTAAAGAATTCGCAAAGACAATTATTGCTATAAACAATATTAAAATTAAACAAAGTATTTGGGGAAAAAACATTTGACAGGTAACAGTGAATAACGCTATATATGTATTAAATGTTTTATATATGTGGACGTCTTTATGTGTGTAACCCTGGTCGTAGCTACTTGAGTTATACAGTATTTAAACCACAGGACATGGTTTGATGGGGGAAAAATATCAATAAAACATTGGTAGGTATCGAACTTAATCGTGTATTCTACTAATAAATCTTATAAGAACAAAAGCGTTATATGTTCCACGTAGCTACATCCATGGTGAATTAATAATTGAATAGGTCCCTGAATATTGCGTATTAAAATTTAACAAAACTTCGTGTTTATACAGACAGGGGACATAGGTTTCGGCCTCCGAACCTTGGACGCCACGCAACCGGCCAGTAGCGACATGGCAGTAAGACAGTATTGCCTGCATGCAAATAACGTGTCCATCAAACTAATACTCACTAATCTATTAACTCGGATGAGACAGTACAGTTTATTTTAAATATGGTGGATTATTTTAAAATTGTATTCATAGTTATGTCACATTAGATAAATATACAAATACAATAAATTAACAAAAAACAGAGTAATCAGCGGCCACAAATGAAATTCAATTCCCCTAAAAGAAAATAAATGAGTGAATGACTGAAAAAATCAAATTGTACGTAATTACTTATCAACAGTAGTTTTTTATAGTTATCAGATAATAAACTGTACTGGATCATTGTGATGTAACAGACAATTCCTGCTGCATTTGTTTGTGTTTAACATTAAATAATTGCACCTTTATCGGAATTGCAATATATTAATATAAATTTTAATTAGAAAAAATGTTAAGTTGAATGATTTACTTCAGTAAAGTATTTGTCTTTTTTGTCAACGGCAGGAATTATGTTATATCTACACTATTATAATTTTCACTAATTTACTGCATGTTATTTTATTTTCACTTTTGGTTTAAACGTCTAGAATGGCAGCATGGTAGTTAAGTGGGGCAAAGGCGAAAATGGAGTGATAATGCCTTGGCAACTAAACGTTCTCGCAGTATGTAAACATTTCTTTCTTCTATCCTAAAATTACACCACTGCATGAGTGGCGACATGCATGTCACAGTACAGTCGACAACATAATATTTAATCTTCTGCATTTTTGCATATCTAAATGTTGTACCGTTTAATTGCATCGGTCAATGTTTTGTCAACTGTACACACTCCAAATATATTCTTTATTTGCCCTATATTTTTACTGACAAACGAAAGTAAAGATAAGGGTAACAAAATGAAGGTTAACTTACATTTTTACAATAACACAATCAAATGCTGTTTCCACTATCTTTTCTTTTGTTGTGTAAAATATTAACACAATTTCTCAAACCCATATTTTTCTTCATGAATTTCACTTCCCAAATATATATATTACATTGCGTTTATCAAATCAATGTAATTTACAAAAACGCTTAGCGCCAAAAACAGTCTCCAATGTCTCCAAAAATAATGTTTAGGTTGTTCAACGTAAACCATAGACAATCATAAATGATCATAGACTATTGTGTGTCTGCAGGAGACCCCCCGCGGCGGCGAAAGCGCGGGCGAGAAGGCGCGGCTGGCGCGGCTGTGGGGCGCCGTGGACGCGCGCCTGTTGAAACCGCTGCTGACGCACGCTCGGCCGCCGCTCACAGAGACGCTGCCCGCCTTCCTCGGCCCGCTCGCACGGATACTGACCACCACGCGCCAGTACACGCAGGCGGTTAGTGTAACGACTTATGTATTGTACGTTAGTAGCCGGGAACACAGCGTTAGGTCCGCTCCGAAAGCTAAAAGTAGTTTGCCGTCCGTCACCTATAAAGATAGGTGACGGACGGCAATTACTTAACTCACTTAAAAACAATTGTAATTGGCAGTTTATAGCTACTTGGCCCTACCTTAAGTCCAAATCTTTTCTGTACAATAACGTACTGTAAAATATTATATAAATTGTCTTTACAGGACAACAGTCTCCGTAGGACCGACTCTGATTCGGATCTCTGCCTCGACGAACCACAACCCGTGCCGACTAGTATCGATCCACAGGTATCTCATATTTCTTAGCTATTTTGTTGCCAACAAAATGTTACAGTTGATTAGAAAAATATATGCTAATTCTATTGTAGTTGTAAAAATCTTAAAATATTAAATCTAATTGCAAAATGTATTCCATATTGATAAATATATTCACGCTTATATTTTCAAGGGTAATCACTCGATACTATTTTATACAACACCCATCTCTACGGTATGGTGCACATGTGTTACATATATTTCACAAAACAATTACAAATATTTGTATGATATACAAATGTATACTATATCCTAATATTTGTTCCTATCGGTATCTGGGCATAGTAGATACTATATGGGTCTGCCTTAGAGATTTCTGGCTTCAATCCAATATTAGATAGTTTTTATCTCTTTTCATCGGAATGTTTGTGTACTTGTCTTTGTGTATGTCCATGGAACACACAACAGGGAATCCTATTGTGAGAGAATGAGTAGAAAGTGTTAATTATAATAGTAAATTCAAATTAATACCTATATATATTATTAATGCATGTGCTGGTAATATATAGTGATACATGTATTTGACTGTGTGTATAATTTCTTTTCGTTGCAGCTTTCTTTTAGTTTACGGAACGGATACGGAAATGTATAGACTTTTAACGGTATAGATCTCCGGCTGTGATATAAGGTGTAGATATAAATAGACATAGCATGGTATTAATAGAAGAATTATTTTGAATTATTGCACGCAGCAATTGTGGCCTGGACTCGTCGACACACGGATCTCTGTAGAAGGTATTACCGGCAGTAATATTTAATTAACACAAATGTTAATCGTTCTATATATAAATGTGTGCCACATTGTAAAGGGATCGTTCCGCCACAGCGCATGCTAAGGTCGCTGTGTTTTTACTATACTTTTATTTAAAAATAAAAATTAAAAAAAAAATGTTATTAGTTTAAAACTGTTATTTTCTATCGCGTAGTTATTTTTGGTTTAACCGTAATGATGACGTATTAGGAACTTCTTTGAGATTAAAAGGGGAAATGTTAAAAAAGAAAATAACACAGCGATTTTATCACGCGTGGCTACGGTTTAGTAGATATTAAGTTTTCGCATCTCTCATCGTGGTTCTAAAAGCTTCTTGAACTTTCAAGGTCAGTGGAACAGACCTTGAAAGCGAAAGCGCCAAGTGAATCTGAATGCTATATGTCTCTAGATATGTTGTAACTTAGTTTTGTCATAGTCGAAACTGATCTGTAGAGCCATTTGTATGACCCACAGAACAGATATTATTTTTTTGCCTTAAATTATTTTCATTAAGTATCTATGAAAAAAGAATGAAGCACAGTTAGAGATAGTATTTAATTTGCTTCTTTTCTTCGTGAATTTTTAGAAAATCTTCTTTTTCTTATGTTTCTTGGTATAGTTTTACTGTCTGTGATATTGTTGGTCTTCCCTTTGCAATGTCTATTTGATATCTGTTCTGTGGTAGCGGCATCTAATACAAAACGCTTCAGCCTCATCATAATGTCAAATATAAAGTATGCAGGGTTGCCAATTTCATAGCTTACTAATATACTATCAATAATACCGATATCCGGTATATACTAGCATTTTTATAAATTGTTCGATATATTAATTATTTTTCCTACTTATTTTAGCATAGTTTTAGACAAGCTACGACAAGGCGATACCATAATTTTTGACAATCTGCTGTCAGGGTATAGTTGGCAACCCTGAACGTATATTGTGTGGATGTGGTTGGGGAGGCCTTGCCTGCGTGCTTTGGTGGTCGCTAGTTAAGAACTAGCTTAGCTTGAATTATTGTTACTTGTGTATTATGTGCACATTGCACTGTTCACTGTATTTGAGACATGTAAATGGAGTAATTCATTGATAAATCAGTGACTATTTTATCTTCATTATGTTGTTTGATATGCTTTGAATATTTGTATCAAAATATTGATGTCATGTCTCAAATATAAATATTGTATCTGGTTGTATATTTTCCTTGCTGCAGTCCTAGCATACTAGTGTGAAAAGACTATAAAATATAACGATTGCATATTAAAGGAATTAACTTTGTAATATCTATCAGAAAACATAGTCGTTGATGAATTATTCTGTTGACAACCCAACTGGAGAAGCACCACACCTCTGACGAGCAGGGTTCCAGGATCGACCCTCGGTCAGGCAGTCATCTAAATAATGATTTTAGATTCCTGTTCAGAGTTACGATGGTTGCGCACTCATATTTGTATATCCGTAGCAGCCACAATACAGGGAGCTATAGTCTTGAGGGCTATACGTAGAGAGCATTAAGCATTACATTCTTATAGGAGCAATGATCTTTTATAGGGCAATTATCGTCTTTTCATATGAATATACTAAGCTGGCTAGCATAGATGCACTATAATGCAAAACCCAAATTTTTGGCAAAGTTGGCACTTTTATCAGTCAACATCTGTATTCGTCTTTGTATTATATTCTATTAAACAAACCTCGTTTGTTATTCTTGCTCATTGTGATACGTGTTTTATTACATATTTATTCTTGGGCATTAAATAATTCGCTGTATATATAACATACATTGAATAAAACAATAAATGCAGATATATTTTAAGAGTGTATTCTTAATTTGCATGTGGGAATTGCCCATTAGATTATCATTATCAAATTTCTACTTAACATTCATCAAAATAATAGTACAAGAAATTATTTATCATTGACTTATTAATATCTAGTCTCTTATCTTAGTATTGAATTTCATACTTCAAAAAACAAAATGTAAAGTAGTAAGCACATGTAAAATAGGCTTTTTCTCATTAATTGTAAAATATGGTATTGAGAATTTGGTACTCTTGCAAAAATATTACTAAAGGTTGTTTTTTATTTTAATTTTGCCCTAAGGGTTTGCAAAACCTTTGTAATTTTTAACACATTTCTTGCTTTAAGTGAACAATTTTCAACCTCTCTAATATATTTAGCTTATTCAAATTAGACAACTGTGTTGTTCAAAGTTACATTGTTACTACACTTTGAATAAATTATAATATATAAAACTTATTTTGTCACCGAATTTTTTGTAAAACAAATCCTTTTACATGTACTATGTGTAATAAAATTTAATGCAATGTGTGTGTTTTATTTCATATATGTTTTTATTAAGAGCATAATCATATGGTAGCTTATTCACCAAAATGAAAAGTGTATGCAAAAACGTACATAATAAGTAATAGGATTGATTATAATATATTCACATTATTTTTTCGGTCGAAATTTTGAACTTACTGACATTTAGTTTAATTGGGAGACCAATTTTTGGTATATTAGAGGATACTTTTTAAAAGCGAGTGGTTCCAAGCACATTACTACTTATAAAATGAGTTAATATCAACAAATACAGTTTATATATTTTTTATTAGGTGTATGCATTTGGACTAAGATACCTGGTTTTTCAAGGTATTTCTAATTTTATCATTAACTTGGAATTTTGGTCCATGCCCTGGCACAATCCAATCTGCTAAGCTTGCCACTCTTAACCTGTTTTTCCTTTGTTGAATAGGATCTTCACTGCCTGCTTCTATCCAGATATTAGAGTTTTCGATATCTTCAAATTTCTCAAATAAATCGCCTAAAAATAATTAACGAATTTTAGAAATAACTGTGCACAATGTCATATTAAATAAAGAAACAATAGTTACTAGAGAAACTGGTACTATTAGATTAACACAAAAAAAAATTTGGATATTACAACAATTTTGTTAGATCAATGTCAAAAGCGACATCTATTCGCTCTTTGCCTGAAGCATTTCTGCATTTTCCTATTTTACTTGTAACCAAGACTAAATATAGACAGAGCTATTCATAAAAATCTAGTTATAAATAAAACACTTGATTTACTCAAATTTGTACATACCGGCAATAGCTACAGTTCCATTTATAGTGTAGACTAATACAGTTACATCTGCTAATGTGTGCCCAGGTGTTGGTATCACCTTCACACCATCATTTATAACATATTCTTCACCTGAATACAGGTAATGAATATTTATGAATCGCACAAGTTCTTCACATACAAATCAAATCTGAAATCTTGCAGACACCCCTGTTTAAACATTATTACATGACTGCCGTAAGGCCAAGAGTAATGAACGAACATTGTAGAAAAAGCAAGAAAATCTTTAACTGTAATCAAAGTATAATAAAAGATATGTAAGAAACACACATCATTTTGTATAATTACATCATTCTACATATAAATAAATTTCGATCAGAACTGTAGAAGTAACTTTTTGAGAATTACAATTGTACAAATTGTATGAATACAAAAAATATACCATTTGTGTTACATGAAAAACACTGACTTGGAGTGACAATACCAATCATTGGTTTATTGTAACTATGGATGGTATAGAAACATAAATAGTATAAAATCCTTGTATTAGTCAAATAGCAATTACTCTCGAAGACCTGGATCAAGTTAATCACCATTTTTTATATCAGCTATCACAAGTATTAAGTGAAGAGAAGAGAACTTATGAAGATTTGTAACATTTAACTAGCACGAAGGACTATGGCCTAAGCCCTTCGCATTAGGAATCAATCCGTACCCAACAGGACAAAAATAGGTTTTTGTTTTTTTTTAGACATTTTCTACACTCATAGCCCCACACTAGGATTCCCTGTGTCGTGGGTGCCATGTACACACACAAAGACGATAC
>DWJS01000835.1:0-10126 GCA_018248975.1 Codatractus imalena | reverse complement strand
CACACGGTATCCCCGAGTGACCGGTCGTGACTCACCAGTACCCCACATTAGCGTAACTGACCTAAGCCGAGGTCCGTCCTTTACTTCTCAGGATCCTTCCCAAAGTCATAGAAGCAGGACTAAAATGGAACACCTCGTGTTCATCTTGGCTTTCATCCTCCAAACCAGTACTAAGTGTACAGCGTATGCGTAAAACTTACTTCTTGTAGATAAAACAAACGAACAATTAAACTAACAAACATAATTCGGATTTAAAATATTCGTAACAACATTGTTTAGACTTTATCTCGCCATTGTGTTGTTCTCGTGTTTATAATCAAAATTTTACACCTGAAATAAACGACGTGCTTAAATTATTCTCTTAGTAGAGTCTCATACAAAGCAACTATTTTAACAAAGGTGAATAGATCTAGGCTAAAAGCTCTGTAAGCTTTGTTCAATGACGGCTTAAGGATTTGTATTTGTACTTGTTTTGCTAAATACTTGTTTTTGTTCTACATTTTGTAAACATCTGTTGTAATAATTACGATGTTATTTATCTGTATTTTCATGATCATCTAAAATAAAGTAATTCTAGAATGAAAACAAAACAATAATGTTTACAAAGCGTCCAACCTTAAAAATGGTCCTTCGAGCCGGATGCGATGAAAAACACAATGGCGGCCTTTGTTACGTCAAAACATAAGGTAATAAATGCATGTAACATCCCGTGCCGTTATTGTTCACGTCTATTGAAAGTTCCATCCACATTTTGTTAGAACTAATCGATTTTGATTAATGGCGTGAAAATAACCCTTTTGTATTGAGCGAACAGTATTTACTATGGATAATGGATTTTTGTACTTAGTTCATGTGATAGTGAAGTTCTTTTATTCATATACCACATATGATATATAAAATGGGCTTCGAGGCCATAAAATATCCAAAAGTCAACAGGCAATGTAAGAAAAGAACCATCACACCCACGCAAAAGAACCAACCACAACGTCGTGAAAGAGTCAATAGACAATAGCGCAAAAAAAACCTGCAAGATACGATGAAAAGGCTAATACGTAGCAGAGCAAAAGAGCCACCAGACAAAGGTACTTCGCAGTAACGTATTAGCGACACCTGTTATTTACACCTTTAATTTTTATTTAGTAATATAGGTGAAGCATTAAGGGTGGAAGATTTTTGTCTTTTTCTTCTTCTTGTCGTCTTCTTATAGATCGGTTTTCAAAACGTGGTCAAATTGTAAAGGTCTTACAAGGTTTACCTGCGGGGGACCACCTCACAATTATTTCAGCATTATGCCTACATCAATTACTGCTGGGTTCAGATTAATTAGTTGTACGGCAGAGAAAGGCTAATATGCTAACTTATTTCTAACTATAGCAACATTTCTGTGATTGACTTTAAGTAAACTGAAAACTGAAGGTCTTTGAAACCCAGGGTGAATCAGCGAGAGAATGACAATTACATTAAAATCTTATCTTAGATCCCTCTGGGAGTATCTCTTTTCCGAAAGGTTTTTTTAAAATTTTGATTTTAAAATGAAATTTTGATTCCAATCCGATTTCTAAATCGATTTATAAATTAAGGCAGTTATGAAATAAAAAACAACAAAATACAATCGATTTTTTAAGTAGATTTAAAAATTAGGAAAAGAGGAGAAGGAGAGCGACTAAATAAGTAAACAAATGAGAAGGCAATACACGAAGGATAATTTTAGTAGTTGTACTGAGATAGCGATTTTGGATTAAAATTTCATATGTTTGTGTACACCACTGAAAATAATTTGTGGTACTGGAAATAGGTGGAAATGAATAATTCCATTAGATCCGTACATCTCATGGAATGATTCATGGCCTCCGCTTAATTACCGTACTGGATGATGGATTGGTTAATTCAATATCAAACTGTACAGGTCACATTTATCTACACTATTATAGCTTTGTACATAGGCTTTGCTAATGCCATAGTACCAAAACGAATTGATCAAAAGTATAAAACTGAATAGTCTAAATAATTGAGTAATGATCTGAAGTCGAGATCAATGAGTTGTTTTTCATGGGTACCAAAAATATTTATTTTTAATGCGATTCTTTAAAATCATAAAGTCAATATTTTGAACTAAAATAGGAACATGGTCAATATCTATAATACTTTTACGGTTTTGTGTTTGCATCGTCTCTAATTTAGTATCATGATATACTTTTTCATAGTTTTTTCTAGTGCAGAAAAATGAATGCGCAGTGTTTTTATCGTTATATTAAGTAGGTATTTGTAATCTCCAAGTGAAACTATTACGTTTGAAAACGTTTGAAAATTCCATTTTGGAATGATTCGCGTAAATGTGAGTCCCTTGCCACATCTTTTAAAAAGACCATAGCAGCATTTGACACTTACAAAATTAAAATACGTATCATTGTAATGTTAGAGCCAAAAAAAATACTTTTATACAGTAATCATATACCGATCTCACCCAAAGTCTTAATATTAATTCTTGAGAGCTGTTGCTACCCCAAAAATGTTTTTTCAATTCAAAACATCTGAAGCAAGTAATCATAAACTTTTATCAGAGCTGACTAATGAAGCTGAAGTTTGAAGAAATTATTTAACCGAAAGTAATTCACGTAGAACAAACAAAAATTCCGAAAGTCGGACGTCCAACCTCGAAGATAAACAGAGCGTCCGAGGTTCAGGAGGAAATCTTGTTGTTTCATAAATTTTCAATTTCATACCGCCATTGTACCTTTCCACAGAAATGGTGCGTAGTACAATTTATAAGCGGTAGCGGTGACGGTTTGTAACGTTAAATTAGGAGGAAATAATAATTTTTATTCGTTTGACGACCCGTGTCTGGAACCCAGCCAGTGAGAAAACTAAGTGATGAATTTAGATTTATGTTGTGCGTCTTTAATTGAATCTATTACCAATAAGAGCGTATATATTGTTATTTAATAAGTAATATAAATTTAACCATATATAATTAAAATAAAAAACAATACAAAAGACCATAAACATTTGAACATATTATACAATGTAATAATATTAGTATGAATATAAATTGATCGTATTTTCAGACTGGATGTCCTAACTCCTTGAAATGTATTTATGGAAAACATTAGAGAATACAGAAAAGATTCAATTTTACCCCTCAGTAACCGCGAAATGTGACGACACTAGAAGCGAATTCGTGTTCTAGTCGTTTCTAATTTTTATTGAACAGATTCTCAATCTGCTGAATTGCCGTATTCGAATACGATTCTCGGATTCCCGAGATATTGTACTAACAACATACTAAGGGAAAATACATACGTGCATTAGTATTTTAACCAATAAAAAAACAAAGGATGATGAAAGGTGGTGAGTGTATTAAAATAAAAGTATTTTTGCCGTAAAAGTGTGGTTTTTGCGAATGGAATCTTAAAAAAATATTTTAAGGAACTTTGAAAGTGCAGTAGTTGTCATTGGAATAAAAATAAAAACATTTTTATTTTAACTTTCGTTTATTATTTAAATTTTAATCAATTTTTGCGATTAGAATGTTAAAAAAAATCTTTGTTTATTTTAACTTTCTTTTGTTATTAAAATTTTAATTAAATCGTCCTCTAGTCACGTGACAAGAAAATCCCATTAAAGCGCGTGACGTCACAAGCTCCTAAACAAATAGCTGTCAGTGTCAAATGCTGTTTGGGTGAATTCCGTGCAATGTTGGGGAGCAAGTGGCGTCAGGTGACAAGATTAGCTATTCTGTATGAAATTTTGAATGGAATTTAAAATACTTGATTCTAAACGTATTAGATGTATAAAAAAATGAAATATTTATTTTTGGTACATTACGTACCTATTAAGTGTTAAAAAAAAACTAGGAAAATGGTCGACATTCGTCATTCTCGTACTAAATACTGAATCTGCCCTTTTACTGTTAGAGCACAAGAATAATTCTGCAATTTTTAAACGCGTATTGTGTCCAATATAGAGATAGTGTAGTTCAGAAAAGTGGCAGCGTCCTTAGAACCTCGCACTGCTGGGCACAGATCTCCAAAGTGATAAAGGATGAGGCTATAAGCCACCACGTTAGCCAAGTGCGGGTTGGTCGAATTCACACAACTTTGAAACCATTTTTCTCGTAGAACCTCCTGGCACGTCATAATTTAATATTACAGTTTTGACACACTTGTTTTATAATTTTATTGGTAGAGCAATCGAGATTATAATGTGTAGAGATTCGAAAGTATGTTAGTATTTTCATACACCAAGATGAACAATGCATTCCGATTTCATGCTACTTTACATTCATTTTTATAAAAGCTTAACAATCACACAGACCACAGTGAAATCAAAATATTTTTAAAGAACATACCCTCATTTTGCGCATAGAATCAAAAGTTTCTATTCCAGCGTCCATTATCATAATTTTAATGCACCCGTTCCACCCTCTATTGTGGCAGCCATGCATATTTGCACAATACTTCAAAACTTCTATTTTTATGCGAGTCGCAAAGTTTCATGTAACCTAGTTTTATCTGTTTCCGTACTTTATATTACTTTAGTTTGGCTCATTACACAGGATTCATTGTGTATGCGAAAAGGAGGTTAAAACAGTATTTTTAAAAGCAGATGAGTGTATGTGTATTCATTAACTATTGTTTTCAAAGGTAATTTTATTCAAATTATATTCTTCATAGAATAAATTTTGAATTCTAAATGTAAATTTTAGTGTCGACAAACTGAGATTTTGAGAATGACGTAAGCCAAATTTTGTCACAAATATAAAACGTAAAGATGTTGATGAACAAAATTTTGTATCAAGAACTAATTATTTTTCAAGAAAAGAATATATCTAATGAATGTTGAAACTGACTGACACAGTTAAAGGAAACAATTTTTATTAAAGACAAGTTCTAAATGAAATGGTGATTTTTCTCTTGTTGGATTTTTTTTAATAGCGTTTGGCCAGAATCAGGATGAATCAAATGAGCCTAAGTCGATAGGGTCAAGTTTTTTATGACAAGGGTCCCTTGGCCATCTTCCAGTTTCGCCATCAGAACAACTCTACGCCTTGCATTGTTACACGATTTATATGCATATGCAAAATTTTTGCCTATTTTGAATTCGACAAGTGGGTCAAATTTAACTTGCAAAATTTGATTACAGTCGGACGAATATATACAAGAAGTGAAACTAAATAAGAAGAGCTTGTAAAAATAGGCTACTGCATTCAAAACCAACGACTCATATACGCGTCCACACACATATGACGCAGATACATATGTCGTGCTGAAAGTGCTATTCGAGGTACTAATCTTACGCAGATAGTCGCAAGCACCATCAATCAGATTGGAGCAGCGTGATGACAGCAGAGAGCAGTTGTGGTGAAAGACCCATGGCCAGCAATAGCATATAAAAAAGGTTGCAAGCAAAGTCGCAGGAACTAGCTGGTACTACTAAAAAACATAATGTTTGAAATATATTCACTAGGACCGTGGAACGAGTGACTACATAATAATTTTCCATTTGTTTCCCGAAATCACCTAATGAGGCCTTAAATGCCAAGATCAAAGACTTCCTGAAATTGTTTGGATCAATTGTTATTCCAGACGCTTCAACAATTTCAGGCTTCAGTCGAGATCGCTTTGCCGAGCTCGGATACAATAACAAAAACAATGGATTGATTTCATTGATCATAATGAGAATTGGACTAAATTTGGTTTCGCTAAGATCAAACACTTTGATTTGCACTATAAATTCAAATTATTCGTAAAAATCACCTAAGCACGAGTTGAGGCTCACACAAAGGCTACCGTATCACCAACAGAACGCTGAACCTAATAGGTTTGTAGCAGTCAACATAATATATGAATACCGCCGGATATCGTAAAATAATGAAATATCACAATTCATGCGGGTACTCGCATTTCACCGCAATGACACCGATGATGTGATTTTTTTCAGATAACTTCTATTCTTTTTTAAAATCTTTTGTTATTATACTCTTTAATTTATTAATTGCTGCTGCGGCAATAGTAATAACAGATTCATAAGATAACAGACTGACATTGGAGCTTTAGTATTTATTAGTTATTAGTTCATGTAAAAAATAAAAAAATATATGAAAAATTTTAGTAGTGATAATAACACACTGTATTGTCTTTGTAATTATAATGCTCAACGATCCGCCTGGTAGAGCTTTTACCATATTATATCGGCCAGTCAGACAAATAAACATATAATTAAATTTCTGTTTTAGGTGTTGGTGTGACTATTATTGTAGCAAGCGTCCTTTATCGTCTTTGTTGTACCCAAAAGAAGTAACACATTGGTAACAAAAATCTCAGAAGCAACACAAAAGGTCTTATCGCTAAACAACATTCTCCTCCAGACAATCGTACTGTGCGGTTAAATTGGGGAGACATAGAGTAATAGGCAGGGTGCAAATAATTGTCAGGGTTCCGTATCCAGTATGACAACGGGAACCAATGACTAAGACCACTTTTCGTCTGTCCGTGTCACAGGGCTGTATCTTATGAACTGCTATAGGTGGGTAGTTTAAATCTTCACAGAGTGTGTACCGGCTGCAATAAGAAGAAATAATAAGAAAAATAAACAGCAAATAAAGGCTTTAAAAAAAAAATCACTTGATAGTTTACCATAACGGCGATGTGCGAGGACCCAATCAACTGGATATCGTATTATTTGTTATAAAATCCGACGGTATTTATATATGTTGTGCTGAACGCTGAACA
This sequence comes from Codatractus imalena, assembly GCA_018248975.1. NCBI lineage: Eukaryota > Metazoa > Arthropoda > Insecta > Lepidoptera > Hesperiidae > Codatractus > Codatractus imalena. The sequence goes on along the minus strand of DWJS01000835.1, from coordinate 3,395 downwards.
AAAACACATGTGTAGCGATATTCATGTGTTTTTGTTCAGCGTTTCTTCCTTGACCTTAATGAGGATGGTACGGAAATCTTCGTGTCCGAATGCGACTCGAACTCGGCTGATATTTATTATGAATGAAACGCAGCTAGAATGTGGTAATTTGATATAAAAGAGAATATAGTTTTTATAAGTGGCCATATAGCTTCTATAAGAGGCTATCATACTTGACTGACTGACTTGACCAACCCTTAGGAATATGACTTAGGCCTGTCCTATAAAACACCTCTGATTTTCGAAAGGTGTATAAGAAATTGAAGACATTTTTAACTATGAAGGAAAATATGGTAAGGAAACTTAATAATTATTTCGACAATCTGCTTTCCTAATCTTTGCCGCAGGGCAAAGTGGTCATTAGTTTAGCCTTATTATAACAAACGATAAATTTAACTTACGTAGTTAGTTAAAAGGCCGCAGTTGTTGAACCAAACTAGGTCAACTCATTGGAAACTCATTTTTCAAAAGATAAAAGATCAAAGCGACTGCAATAGATAGTCAAGATCGTAATATCGGGAAGGCTCAGATGAAAAGATAGGACGCTGGAAGAAGATTAAAGTAATGATTATATTGGTGTTCGCCTAAGACAGAGTTTTCAACCGCAATTGAAATATCGGCCGCGGTCTTAGATTCAAAGCGCATGGCCCGCGGCTTGTGTAGATCTCAACTGATAACAAAGTTGAGCAACTTTCGGCACGTTAAGCCGTCGGTCCCGGTTGTTATCACAGGATAACAGTTGTCTAAACCTTGTCGGATGTCTTATGGGCGGATGAAAACAACCGACATGGGTTCGCCACTAATCCTCTCCACCAATTCGCAATAGCGCAGTGTGGTGGAATACGCACTAGGGCTTCTCCAGTTGTAGGGAGAAAAACTGTGGAGCATAAAAAGGGTTGCAAGGTTGGCAAGCTTAGAATCGGCCAAAACCAAAACGTATTCAGAGATGTTAAAATTCCGATTGTATACAATATAGTATATAAATACTTATATATATAGTATAGTATATAAATACGTTACCTTTTTATTTATCAGCGAGATAAAAATAACCTCAACGAATCTTGTTCGTCGATGAATTCCGGTGGCGATCATGAGACCACAGCCTCGTCCGATATTAGCTGAATGTTACTTAATGAGAATTAACAAACACTGAGAATCGGCACAATCGAAGGTACGATTGCTTTCCGGATGAAACCGGAACCGAACGAAAATACACCTTTTGCCCGAAATTGAAATGAAAACCTAATCTTCTGTCCGTTAATTATTATCATTACCTCCTTAGGAGTAAATACACCATACCTCCTCCCACATATTGAAGAGCATTTAGGCTAAAATACGTCACTAAATTGAAGTGATAGACTTTCCAAAACGGTATAAAAAACTTTGAGGCAGGTAATTTTGTTTTATAACATTCAATGTGAAAATCTGGATTAATTAAAATGCGCTCCAACTTTTTTAATATACCCTCGTTTTATTTTATAATCCTGATCACTTTACCATATAAAATTTCATGACAATGACACAAAATAAAAGTTTCTCACCAAAGTTTATCCAAAATATTAACCAGGATATTATTAACGTGACGAAAATAGGTTCCGAGGAAAGTTGTGTTTCGAAAACATGTAAAGCGGATGTGACTAAAATTTTAGTTCCCCAAATTTTCAACAGATTTTAGAAAGAAAAAGAAAATACCCCCTGTATTTTCTTTTTTATATATTTTTTTAATTTGTTACCCCATTACTACGGCATTTATAAACCAATTTAATTTTTTTTTGTTGGATATAGAATATTTCCAAAAGAGGCCCAGTTTAATTTTATTGATATTGGACCGTCGACTTCGAAGATACATCAGGGAACTCTTCAACATTGAATAGGAAGCATAAAGTGATTAAGATTTAGGTAGATTTATGACAATCCAAAACCAGGTAGACAGCAGAAAGTAAGTGGGGCTTAGCGTAATTATGTCAGGAAAACTCGCTAGACGGATTAAAAGTAGCCCCATAATAATGATAAAAAGGTAAAATTTTGCAACAAACTATTAAATGGGTAATTTATGTCGCAAATTTTGCTGCGTGGTTACTTTAAAGATAAACCGACGGGTGTAATTAAACTTTTAGTTAATAAACTTTTGTTATTAGCTGTTCATGTTATCATCCTTAGCTCGGCTTTAAGGGTTAAAAGGTTGGATTAGGCGCCATACGTCATGTCATAATAATCCCTGGTCTGACCGCGGGCGTGCAGGTTTGTTTCCTGGTTTGTTTGTTTGATCGTTGGTTCGTTCGTTCGTTCGTTCATTCGTTGGTTCGTTCGTTCGTCCATCCGTCCGTCCGTTCGTTCGTACGCTTACATGCTTGCTTGTTACCTGGATTGATCACATTCGTATCGTCAACCCAAGCCTGTGCCTCTGGACACGATTTTAGGCTCTAAACCGTTTTCACTTTTAGAGAAGACCCGGGGACACTAAACTTTAGGCCATAGTCCACCACGCTAAGTTAAGAACTTTTTCTTTTCGTTATTTATAAAAATAAAAAAAAAACTGATGAGATAGGTTTTGAGTTTGCGTATGTGACTTATTTTTGATAGTATCTATAGAAAATTGGCGAAGGGATCTCCCTTATCTCCAAGGAGATCTTTTTCGCCAATCTAGGTGATTATCTTTAGGGACCGGTGTCCCGGTTTAGTTCTGAGCTTCTATATATACAAATGCTTAGGGATTATGTGTATTCAGGATACTTGTGGCGCTATCCCTTGTCGTGTTACGACAAGCCACAACAATACGTTTAGTGTTTAGTTCATTTGTTTTTAATCAATTCTCAAGAAATTTGATTTTGAATTTCGAATGTTTCGAATTTGTTGACAAATGATAGTAATGAGGTCCCCAATGTTATAACAAATCACTTAACTCAAGTCAATTATCAAAATCGATTCACTGAGTAAAAAGTTTTTAAGGTAACTCACATATACTGTATAAAAAGTATCGCGAATTTTGTGTATTTTTAAAAAATATTTATTTATTCGTGAATATCTATTTTGCCCCCTTCAAAGTAATCCCTCTGGGATATTATACACTTGTGCCAAAGTTTTTCCAATCCTCGAAGCACTTCAAAAAATCATTTTTTTGTATCTTTCTCAGCACCTCCTTCGATGCCATCTTTATCTCGTCATCGTGGCGTAGCGTCGTCCTTTCATGGGCCTCTTCAGTTTCGGGCACAAGAAAAAGTCACAGGGGGCCAGGTCTGGGGAACACGGTGGCTGCGGTATCATTAGTGTGTTGTTTTAGGCCAAGAAGTCGCGTACAAGCAGCGATGTGTGAGCAGGGGCGTTATCGTGGTGCAAAATCCAATTTTTGTTTTTCC
>DWJS01000834.1:0-10128 GCA_018248975.1 Codatractus imalena | reverse complement strand
GGGTCTCACAGGACTGTATCTTATGAACCGTAATGGTAGACAATTGAAATGTTCAGTGTCTGCAATTATGCCAGCTAAAAAAAAAAAAAAAATAAAAACATGAAGTATGATAGCGTAATATACGTTACAAGCGTAATATACGTTTCGTTACAATATCCGGCGGTATTTGAATATATTGCGCTTACGGCTAGAAACTTAATTAAGTTTTTTCATTGTTTTGCTCAATGACAGTGATACAGAACCTATCTTGTGCTTCTAACTCGTATTTTCGATTCGATTCTTTATTTTGTACTAACTGACGCCAAACAAACGTTTTTGCCTTATGAGCAAAATATAAGCATACAATTTCTACGGAGCTATATGTGGAGCGGAGGAGTGTATACGAAATTCGGAGATACAATACCAATCATAGTGGTTGCGGTCAGTACAGAGGAATTTCGGAGGAGTCGCCACATTATATAACGGTATTAAAAGCTTGTGAAATAGTAATTAAATATAAATTTAAAGTACTCCATACTTGTGATAAAAAGAGTTGATGCTCTTCAAATGACTGAACAGATCTTGAATCATGGCAAAGAACAGTAAATTAAATGAATTTGCCTACATACACAAAGTAACACGGATAAACAGGAAACTAAGGTACACATTTTAAACTTATAATACTCCTTTATACGTCGGGAGTTGAAAAATAAAATTGCTACTGTTTCTTCCTCATTAAGAAATCTGTATTAAAATGTTCATGTTAATTTTTATTGCTATCTTATTACTGAATATTCAGGTTTCTCGAATATAATGAGATGGATTTAGGTTATAGTCGACGTTGGTCATGTACGCGTTGGTAGACTTTACCCAGAACCGTTTGAGAACCGTATGATTTTTTCCGAATTGTGTAGTTGCTGTTGGCCATAGTGGCCTTGACAGCTTCACCGGGTTTTTTAACCTGACCTGACTAGACCTGACCACCTGACAGGGCACAGGCCTGGGGGACAGAAGACTGATTGGGAAGGGACCAAAACCATCCCTGGTTTTGGTCTCCGTTTCCGGGTTCCATGACCGTCCGCCTTCGCTAGATGGACGGAAGGCTACGGGCCCAGCGGAGTGCCGGAGTGAACCGCGTGTAATTTTGACAATGTCGATTTTTTTTTTGCCCTTATAGCAAGTATCAGTTAATTATAAAAGACGCTTTCTACACTCATAGCCCCACACTAGGCTTCCCTGTGTCGTGGGTGCCATGTACACACACAAAGACGATACACAAACACCCAGACCCAGAACAGAAATCTATGTAGTTATTTGTATGTAAGCGAATCAGCGTAAGCAAGTAGTATTGTTTTTAAAAGTACTGATAGTATATAGATAGTAACAACACCAAGTAGTACTATTTTTAAAAGTACTGATAACTAAAAGCAGAGTAAAATATTTTAGTAACGGATGCAATTTCTCGACGTGTTCACGGGAAAGAAAACCGGTCCGCGGAATTCCAGATGGAGACTACTAGATGGCGCCACCTGTCACAAACTACAAATGCGTGAATGAAATTTTCATTGGAACTCGGCTCTCGAGCTGAGCAAGCGAAGAGATCTGAAATGATAAAACCAAATAAAAAGCAATTACTTTTTGATTAACTGTAAATTATCTGTATCATTTTACTCATTGTAGTTTTTTTCTTAACATATTTTAATATATTTACCATTTAAGTGAAAATCTACATCGATAAGTATTCCTACTTATCAAAATAGTTACTATTTGGGTAATTGCAACTTTTTAATATAAGAAAAAGAAATAAACCAATAACAATGTAAAATAAAAACCAGTCAAAAGCTTAATACCTACATACCTATCTAACTTTACTCCCTTGTATTATCACTCACTCACTCACTCACAATGAATATTTAATTTCTAACAACTTAATTAGTAAAGGACCGCGAAAATTCTCTTGTGAGTGCAATCCAATTGGTTAGGGTTCAAGAGTAAGGTTCAATCTTGAAAGTTCCTCCATGATTAATACCCACAGTTATGGTCAGTTATCGGCTATGAATATATAGGTATGGTCAGTTATCGGCTATGAATATATAGTTTCCAAAGTCTTAATAAGTCCTATAATGACGGAATTTTTTATAATAATAAGTCGAGCCATGAAGAACTCTATCTCCAGATAGAGTTCTTCATGGCTCGACTGCAGCAGCGCTACGGTTACATCTATTTAATGATCCTTTATTTGTATTGCTTGTCTTGCTCTATTCTGATTTAAAAGACGAAGCAACCCACACATTCTTAATTGAGATGTTCTATTTGGGTAATCATAGTTGTGAGTTCCGATTTATAAGAAGTTGAATCGAGATGTCCACGCACTTATCATGTTAAGAGATGTAAGAATACAAAATTTATATGACATAACAATAATATAAGCTTCATTTATCATTTCTTGTTTTACTAAAGAGTTACTTTTGTAAAAATCATATATTACATATATTACAACTTTACGCATAATGCAGCACCGTTATTAAATACGGTAAGATTCTGCGTTGGATCCCAATTTGTGTTAGTAGTTTATTTCGATTCGTGATGGTTATACCGCCATCAATGGGTCCTCAAAGCTTCGTATGCTTGTAGCAGGATGCAACACTAGCACGTCAAGACGACATTTGTGGGGTCAACGTTATGCTGTCGTACCTCTTACACTCCATGATGACATGATGTTAAGAGGTTGCCGCCCACGGAACAATCACAAATACAATAGGAGTGCTATTTGATCTACAACAGGTCCTTCGCTACTTCTGAAAACTAAGTTGAATCACACAATTTAATATCACAGCAACTTAACACAGTTGAAATATGTATAACGGTGATGCCCTGCCGTCAAACGATTAGCCTTCTACCCATCTTAAAGATAATTTCAATATCATAAATAAGGTTCAATAATTTATTGCAAATGACCAGTGTTCCACATTACAATACTCCAAGCAGTTGTTTTTACGAGCGACCCATCCCAATGATTTACGGGGAATAGACAAAGCGTGACAGATTGCGAAATTGTTACAAATTAGAGCGACACGGAGAGCAATTATGCAAAGCAACTATAAAGTTATCTTTAGGAAAACAACGTCACCCTCGGCAACTATTCAATTAAAATGAAACAGTGGCGAGGCGACATTCGAGTCACATAGAGGAAGGGTCGCTCCATCGAATTAGTTCGGCGCGTGGCCACATTACTGGGACAAATTTCTGGTCCCCAGGGCACCGACCGGGAGGGATGCAATGCTAATCTAATCTGGATTGTAGCTAATAAATGTTGTACAACGCGCGTTGCAAGAATTTATTGCTTGTAAAACTGTTTCCAATTGCAGAAATTGTTCGGATGACGCGGTGCTTTCGATGCGGTCTGATTGAATTTGTCGTGTGAATGGTCTTTTCCCTTTGGTGCGTTTTCTTTTTATTTTTAATGTTATTCTTAAAATATTGTTAAGCTTTCCGTGGTGCGACAGTGAGCTTACTACCGTCAAACATATTTCTGAACTGTGTAAAGCTGCTTTGTTCTGGTTTTAAAGTAAGGTAAATAATAATATGAAGCACTCTCATTTAGTCTAATGTATATTTCATCGACTCAAGTACCTTTTAAAAACAGATGTTGCGTTGCTGTCCGTTTGCCGCTTACGTAACATACAAAAGTCTAATTCAACATGCAGTCTACCTCGAATTTCACTACGTAAACCCCATGCATGGATTTAAAAGGATTCGGATTATCCTGTACAAGCTGACAGACTTACATAAACGGGTTCTATGTCCTGGTATCGGGTAAATAAGCGTCAGCTTAAAATGGCAGGTATTTTAATCTTATAGAAAGATGTTTTACATTATTCATTAGCATCGCAAGTATAACTATATACAGATCTACCTAATCAATCTAGATTGACATCCCTATTCAATTAAATACACCATTAAAAGTGTAGGCAACCACTAGAGCGGATACCTAATTATACTTAACTAGTCTGTCGGTACAGCCTAAGCCTTGTCCGCTAGGGATTATCGACAGGCTCCTTGCCGGGGCGGGCACGTGATGCGGCGTTATTGGCCACTCCGCTCATAATCCCCTTTTAACTGCGGATCCCGGGATGCGCGGACGTGCTCCGCATCTTTATATCCCGGTTTTTCTGTTCGCGAACATTCGCACTCCTTACCTCTAATGACGGCCCGTCGACAGTCTGTAGATACAAGTCCGATGAAAGTACCTGACTGAAATGACAAAATATTGAAAAGAACCAAACGTAAACATCCTTAGGTGCCACAATGTCGCTTTTATACTTATCTTTCGGTAAATACGTGAATATATCTACTATAGCGCTGTCTCAGGAATTATATTTGGGTCCAATAAACTGTGTTAAAAAAACGTAAAATGCCAATTTAAATAACCAACAAATGCCTTATTTCATTTTACAAGTAGCATTTACCTTTAAATTCACAAGAATTCATTTAAATCAAATTCTAACATGACTAGATACTTGGGATTATTATGAACTCTTTCTCTTATTTTGTTTAAAATATGTTAGTGGCTTTTATATTGTACCCACATTATCTACGTTCTTCGTGTCAAGCAAGCGATTGCATATATTATGAACTTTATTAATGCGTAATGTTCTATTTTCAACCCGTTTTTAAATATTTTGTGTTTTTAAATGACTGAAGGGTACTTTTTAATGCATATAGAAACAAATGAGTAAAATCACCAATATGTTGAGCGTTACTGATAGTTACTTTCTTACTTGAATTCTTAATACCTTTATTCAAAGTAGATAATTATGTTTTGGTCATGAAGAAGTGAGAAGAAGCGGCAAGAAAGTATAAAGTTAGGATAGCATTACTTTTAGGGATACTTCGGATTATCGCACAATAGTTTTATCTTACATTACAACGTTCATGAAAGTATAATGTAATTACAGAATCTAGATACACTGAATAGGTACCTATGCGTACGTAAGGGTAGGGGTGGGTCGGCAGCACCGCCCGAGGGGGGCACAAGCAGCCGGCGCTAATGTCGCCGTTCGGAGCACACATCTCCACATTTCAAGAAAACTGCAAACGTAACTGGGTAATAAATTCACGTTTATTACCGCAAATATATACGGTTTTACCTCGGCAGTCGCTACCGGAACAAATCAGCCGACTACCGTTTACAAGAAACGCGGTCGATTTCCGCTATGAAATATTAACGTTAACGCACGCGTTGCGCTGAAACAATACACGTACGACGTCGCTAAGGTGGGCACATTATCGAAATGGTACGCTAATGGTATCGAACAGTTATTTATTGCTGGGTAGGTATCCATCGAAGCGCGTCGTTTTCACAATGCGTAGGGTAAAGCCCGCTCGTAACTCATAGCACTCTTAATATTTATTGTTTTCATTCCACCCTTCCTAACTGTGAGGTAATTTAAATGATTATTTTACAAGAATTTTACAAATGTAATAATGGTTTGAGATATATGAATACAACATGTTAATGTTAGAAGATAATGTTGTGTAAAACTAATTTGTATATCTATAATAAAGTGATGCAGTAAAATGTAATGAAGTAAAGGTATGGTTTTGTTTTTTTTTAATACAGTGACGTACGTTATACACACCTAAGTATATATCTATATCTATACATTCTCAACCCCGCACCTAACAGCGCATATTGCAACTCGATAAACTTATTTGCGTTCAATAAAGCGAATGATCTGACTTTTCCCATTTTTCCTCCACGAACGACCCCCTTCCCCCACCACATGGCCCCACCCGTTGCGGTGCAAAGTTGAGGGCATTAACGTGTTATCGGCGGCAGCGGCGTGAAGACGGCGCCCACCTGATGCCCCACCACCTACCTTCAAGCGACGGCTGATTCCACAAAACTCACACCTATCTATCTGTACCTTGCTCGCTACCGTCAACACAATCATTACTAACCTTAACATAATCAGCAATGGAACGAAAACTACGAAAAGCACACGAGCGTTCCTCACCTTAATAGGTCTAACAGATAGTATCTATAAGCGTTGAGATGTGGGAATAGGTGGGAAGCGCGAACGTGTTTTGCAAACCAGCCGGGAAATAAGGTGTCCCCAATTTTACTTTGTCGACCGCCACTGATAGCAAATAATGTACGCCGGAGAACCTTTGTGTGCCGCAATTTTCCTTTTGTATCTTTTCCTATTTGCTTTTTTATAAGGCTCGCTGTTCTCGATAAAGTATCATATTTAATTTGAAGTAATGCGGCATTTATACTTATAAGTAAACGACAATAGAACATCAATAAAAATGCTTTCTACATTCATAACGTAAGATCCCGTGTCATGAATGCAAAAGACAGATAGACAGACGAAAAAGTGCATAAACAAGCTGGCTCTGAAATATAAAGTACTACAGCAAGAAATAGCCAATATAATAATGCGATGAATATACATCAGTTATCTTATTGATTAATTATAAATTATCCTAACTAATTACCAATGTCGCAAATATGAAAAAATTCAAATATTGATTTTACTTATTGATAAATTAGCCGAATAAACAATAGTGTTCCATCATCTGTCGGATTCAATAACTTTAGTTATTCAATAACTTTCAAATATCAAGTCAATAAATAATATATGTACATAGATATAACTTGTCTCTATTGTATTGCTATTCTATTCTATTGCTTTTCCTAACTCGAAGGTTTATTGTTATGCATATATTATTATGTATTCCTAATCCACAGTAACCACTTAATTCATCCCTATATTCCATCCGTTGGCCCTTTGGGGTCCACAGCTTTACATAGGTCTTCACAAATTGGGTCCAGTCCAGCCAGTCCTGTGACCTGAATCCAACTGTTTCTCGCTGTCTATTTCGATCACATGGCTTACCTTACCTTACTACATCAATAAATGAGCAATTAAATTCATCGTCTAATAAAGTACGTCTTACCACTGTCGTCCGGGATTCGAATCCTAGATTACTCTCACATTGTAATCGTAAACGTATTGCAAATTAATACTCAATTTTTTTTGAACGGCGAAGAAGTTTCTTATGACATATTCGTATGACCTACGAATTATCCATAAGGTTCTCAAAGGCATATTCTAACTCACACATACAAGTAGCAAATAAGCCAACAGTCTCAATCTATATCCAAAGTCATCTAGTGCCGTCATGGATGTCTAGTAATGAATATGTAATAATAATGAATCCCAGATTGGAACCCTACTTGAGATCGGCTACAGATGCGTTGCTACCCCTGATGATCAGGTTGGAATTACTAATAAGGACTAAGGTGGCCTAATAAGTGTATGTCCCTTTCCGCATTCTTAAACTACAACACAGTAGCGTCAAATATTTCCATTCTACAAAAATAGGTACGGCGATGGCGCTTCCGAGGTCGAGATGCGGGATCTACCTTTAGACTGATGGACTAATTTATACCTTAAACTCTTTCCTCTTCGTGTTATCAAACCTGCATTTGGCCAACGTGGTGATTTATTGCCTCTTGTATGCTCTTCTCATGGGATAGTAGTGCGTTGATAATGTCCCATTCGTACAGTGGGAAAGCAATTCGTTGCAAAACATATTTATTATAGTATTGGTTTTCTAATCAAATCTGTTGTAGTCTCGCTGCGTACGTAGGTCGAGTCCCTGCGGGGTGCGAGCCCATTGACAGGTTATTGATACAAATAGCCGCCCCCGCACCCACCCCTCCGATAACACCAATAAAACCTGATTGATATTGTGTAAGTGCGCCCGGAAAATGTGGGAACTCAATTGATGTTACAGCCAAATTCGATTGGAGGAAAATTGAAAAGAATCGCCCGATCACACAAAGTTTTACTTCACCGTCCGGTAATAGAGTTGAAAGTGTGTTTGTTTTTACGTGTACAGACATAGAGATTATACATAGATAGCGGCTGAAGGCGTGAATAGTGTTGTATTGAAGAACTTGAATGAATGGGTTGGGTTCGAACCCACAAGAAAATCTCACTCGTCTCCTTGAAAACCGGTTAGACAATACCAAGAAGCGCTGTTGTATCCTTTTTATCCAAAAGTCAATACAGTCTTCTCATTCATAATATACTTTTGTTTTATACAAAATTTTACAATAAATAATTAAAAAGACGCTTTAAAGAAAGACTAAATTTAAAATTACAATGTATAAGGCAACGTAACTCTACTTTCATAGATAAATTAGTTTCTTTGTGTTTGAAGTAGTCGTATTAGTAGGCATACATTTATTAGGTTTAGTGTATGTGTAATATTTTAGTGTATGTGTGTGATTATTTTACATCGTTCGAAACATTTACCAATATATTTGATGCCTTTAAAGGATAACTGCCGCGATTCTGATCACTATCAGATATTCTTCAGACAAAGCCCTTCGTTTAGTTTAATTACATTTAGCACTCAATCAATAGTTCGGACGGAATGGAAAGTTCTAAGAAACTATGAATTGTTTTAACAATTATTTATAAAAGCACATATATATCATTCGGTTATTCGGTATGAAAAAAATTATATAATTTTTTTATAAAAAAACGCAGGTAGGTATTAAACACTCTACGTGACTCTATAACAAGTAGAGTTTTAATATTTGGGTCAAGCGTGCACCTTTTTGGTTCAGTCGTTAACTCGTTTTCCGGAAATGCTACAATGTTTACCAAATTATATGCGCAGGTGTGTTATATACAACCCTACACTACGAACGAATTAATGCAATGTTGCAACATAGCAAATCATGTGGAACGCCCCTAAATATTAAATTACTTAAACAGAACTACATTTAGCCGGAGATCTTTTGACCGAAACATGTCCTTTTATACTCACTTACGACGGTATCACACTATTAAACAAAAATATATCACCGAAAATAAATGTCGTGTTAATAAATGTATTCCTTGTGTGTATCCAGATAGATAGGTCCGTATATAAAAAATCCTGCCATTTTTACGAAATTGTTCAAGAAAATTTAATAAATTTGTTGAATAAGCGTTAAGTCAAAAACTGAATCCCAAGCGTATGAAATCGCGGGAACGGCTAGTTGATAAATTAAAAGAGTTGTAGTTCATAAATTTAAAGAAATTCATCGTATATTATCTAGTAATACAAACTAGATTTAGATACTTGAATGCACAATAATCAATTTATCACAAATTGGGTCAAGCGCCTATGATTTGTTTTTCTTTGTGATTGTTTCCCGTGCTGTATTCTATAACATACTCACTGTATGTTTTGCATGCAGGTGTGTTATGGACTATTACGAATTAGGGCAAAGGTGCACCTTACGAAATCGTGCGGAACGCGCTTTATATTATTGTACTATTGGTTTATTAGTAAAGTTTGAAATTGATATCGTATCCATAGCATCGATAGGGCGACAATTATATGACGAATATAAATAAATTAAGAGACCAGAATGTCGTTACCTTTTTTTTGTTATTTTATTGATACTTTTAAATTTTGTTTGTACTTATCCGCCTATATTTTTAGGTACCTAACATTGACATTCGTAATATTATAGAAGTCAATATAAGTAAAAAATGTATATTTAATAAATATAAACACTATCAATATTTTTCATATCCAATAGAAACCGATCTATTGCATATAGGTATGTAAGTGCAAACTAGTTACAACAAGGAAGTTGTTTGTTTATGTTAAATTGTACACTAGACAGGTAGCGTCACTGCCTAGTATATAACAACAGACTAACAGGTGCTTACGAGATATGAATATTGTTACATAAATAGAATAAATATGAAAATCTCTATATTCAATAGGAATAATCATTGGTACTTACATTTTCACTATCGCACCGATTTAGACCATTTATTAATTTTCAAATTCGATTTTACCTCTTGCAAGTCTAATCACAATAAAAAATGCACTTTTACTTGTCCCTCGCGAGTGAAAAATCTTTGATTTAAAGAAAAAATTAAATGAAAGCTCACAAAATTAAACAAAGAATTTTCTCGCACTGTAATTTTGCGCCTATTGCATAAAGCCAAACAAAGATAGGCACTATCACTTTTATATTACGACAAAATCAGCTGTTCACATGATTTCCTCAGTCGCGCCTTACAAGATTTCCATACGATCTTCTAAACGCACTGAAATAAAATG
>DWJS01000833.1:0-10131 GCA_018248975.1 Codatractus imalena | reverse complement strand
TTTTTTGAGGATCCCTAATATTTTTCAAAATAAAATATAGCCTATGTTACGCCCTGATAACGTAGCTTTCGATTGGTCAAAAAACGATTAAAATCGGTCCAGTAGTTTTGGAGATTACCTGGAACAAACAGTCAGACAGACAAAAATATAAAAAATGTTGTTTTGTTATATTACCGTGTATAAATTCATATGCATGTAGTAAAAGGCGGTTATTTTATTACTACAAACAGACAGTCCATTTTTTTTTATTTGTATTATTGGTATAGATAAATAGGCAAACAATGAGGCGCTTGCCTATTTATTAATACAGCTTTAACAATGCTGGCATATTAATGGCGTTAATGGCTGGCCATTTAGTGTAGTGGTTAGTCATTCTAACTGCTAGGCCGGGGGTCATGAATACGATTCCCACCAAGGACAAATATTTGTGTGATGAGCATGAATATGTGTTCTGTGTCTGGGTGTAAAAGAAGGAAAACATCGTGAGGTAACCTACACGCCTAAGAGCTCTACAATAGTTCTCAAAGGTGTGTGTAGTCTGCCAATCCGCACTTGGCCAGCGTGGTGGACTATGGCCTACAACCTTCTCACTCCGAGACCTGTGCCCAGCAGTGGGACAGAAATGGTTGATAATGATGTATATATTTAGAAATATTTCTGCATGAGTCGTCTGTCATGGTACAGGTTCTGCCTTGGCATCCGTGTTTGAGATCGAATGACATGATGATATTCATTTATATTTATTTTGTTATTTATGCGTGTACTATAATAAAATCTAAGCTAATTCAATACTATAGAAACAATTACTTTGATGTTTATTAATGGAAATAAGTGGTGGAAAGGCAATCCAATACCAAATCCATGTAATTCAATGTTCACACCAATAGAACATTAAATTACATGGATTCGGTAAGCTTAGCCAGACATTTCCGGGATGATCTATTTATCAATTTCAATCAATTTATCGCCCCTAAATTTTATCGTAAATCAGACACTTTTGATTCATATACTTTATTCCAGCCCCATTATTAGACCATAAGTATTATTTCGTTATAAAATTTAAGATAGAATAATATAATTGAAATATTTAAAGTTCCTCCTAGAGCTGCAAAAATCGTATCGATACATTATTCACACATACCAGCATCCGTATTATCGATAATATAGATTCAATTACAAGAAACTGTACTATCAATACTATTATATAGTATTAGTGATTTAGGGCACCTCGATAATCTATCGATGTTTTTTAAATGAATTATCAAACATACATTGAGTCCGCCTAGTTTTTTTTTCGAATTGTGTAGTTGCTGTTGGCCATAGTGGCCTTGACAGCTTCACCGGGTTTTTTAAGGCGAGCTCCTAATGGGGCTCAAACCTGGGGGAACATAAGACTATGATGGAGAAGGGAGAGATGGTCTTGGTCCCCGTTTCCGGGTTCCGTCCGCCTTCGCTAGTGGGAGGGAAGATTACGGACCCAGCGAAGTGCCGGAGTCCTGGCCGTCTGCCTCTTACAAAATTGGGATTGCGGCTGACCCAATCCCAATCTTAGTATTAAAGTCCTACTAATGATTGGTCACAGACACGTTGCTCCCTCAGGACTAAGTAAGGATGCTTTATGTAAGTGTCTCTTCCTTAATATACCCCCAAATCAGACCAAATCACCATTTGACACTGCTTTTATTAGGTAAAATGGGTGTGGCCGTACCATACCTATCTGCAACCCTTTATATATGCCACTGCCCCACAACTGAAGAAGTCACTTCAAGGCGTGTAGATGGATACTGGATACTATCTAAGTATAATCAGGACCGACGGCTTAACCTACCCCTTCAAAGCACGGAAGCGCGGAAGAAATTTTGCCACTAACGGTCATCCATCAAACGACCGACCGAGCCGAAGTTAACTTTGTAGATCAGTTGAGAATTGTATAGCAGCGAAGCTATATGTGCTTGCACTAACACATCATATCGTTTTATTATTTCACAAAACTAGGTACTGCATGAATGCATGAGAATATATCTGGTGGCACTACGTATTGTAGTTCATTTTCAATAAATAAAAACGCAGCGAAACAATGCTCGGCGAGTGGACAAACGAACAGTAATTAATACCGTTCTCAGCAAACAATCGCTGGCCTTGACCCTCGGACAGTTCTCTCAACTCGACTGACCTTGACTTTTCTTGTCAACGATGTAGATCGGGAATTGCTTTGTTAAACAATTCTGAGAGCAAACATCTATTGTGCCGGCAATAAAACAAAGATTCCAAGTACAATGGTATAAAGTAGAAGAGAAGTATCCTAACTAAGCACTTTTGTTCACTTTCTTTTAAGATTACTTTTCTGTGTACACACTACTCTACCTTTATCTATATTGTGTTCTAGGTCTCGGATGTCGTCCTTGATTGACTTCACTGCCACTCCTCTGTAGATGTTGTAAACTCCGATAACACCTATATACATATCTAAAGAAGTAATATGTTCCACGGTGGACAAAAAAGAAAGAAAGTATGTATGTGTGGAAAAGAAAAGTGGCTAATATAACTACTTAAGTAATCTAAAATTAAATACGTATACGTTATCCCAAAATAAGTTGAGGTCCTTCTTCCAGTCAGACTTGAGAATGACTTGTGAAATCGACCAGTCTTTATTACCACGTGGACTACTAATATGTATATCTATTTAGGCGCGCCGTACTACACTAAAATGTAATGTAAATAACCTAAAATTGCGACTTACACTTTTTAGAACTACTTTATAATTGTATGCTCCGTGCGCCCGTCAAATACGTAGGCATAAGGTTTCCAGCTGTACTACTAATTTAAATACACAAAAAAACAGATAAACTACTCCATAAAAATACTGCGGGTAAACTCAAAACCTTAATTTTCTACGCGACGAGAATCCCTAGCTTAACTATAAAGTTAATTCAGCCCTTGGCATTTCACTGTTTAAAAATAACCGCGGTGTTCAAGAACATCAAAGAGCTACTAATTAGCGGCGCGATTGCAGTTATTACATGCTATGTGCGGAGAATTCTGCATTGTTTATATTCATTATACTTATTGGAAGCAGTAACTTTAGTGACACTGCATTGCTTATGTTCATTATACTTATTGAACGCATTAACTTCAGTGACACTAGTTGGATATCTCTATAACGAATCCACTAGATATCAGCGCTTATGTAAGCTTCTTCGCTCAGCTTTAATTAATAAAATAGAAAGGCAATTTATGTATTTTTAAAACTTAATTTACTATCATGGATTTACTCTCCTCGTGTGAAGGATTGAGGCCATAGTTCAACAAGGCCAAGAGTAGGTTGGTTGACTTTAAAAACCCTTAAAAATATTATGGAAATCTTAGGAATAGTAACAATACATTTCTTCACGATGATTCGATACTGTTAAAACAATTTATCATACATTTTTAACACATGCATAGCACCAATGCGTATTGGGGCAGCATGGTGGAGTATGCACCAAGCCTCCTACAGTTACAGAGAGACCCGTGCCTAACAGTGGGTCATAAAAAGGGTTACCGCGCAGCCACGTTAATAGTATTAAAAAAGTAGATTTTTGTACAAAAGTGCATATCATTGTATTGTTGCTTATTAGATTTAAAATATAGAACTAAAAAGAGAAACGCATTCTTATCTGTTTGAATAAGTATAAATATTACATTAAACACGTATTTTGTATTTCACAAAATACAGATAAAAAAACTTTGTAAAATTATCCAGTACAGAATATTATAACGAAGCGTAATTCTAAGGGTTTAGTTTATAAAGTAAGTTGGGGTTATTAAACCTGATAGTGCTTGTTTAACTGCAGTAAAGTTTGTTCAACTTATAATCTAACTAATTTAAATAGTTTAAATCATCAGGCATATTTAGAGGCGTTGTAAAGTAGTCCTCAGGGGAACAACAGATGTGATCTAAGCTAAGTACAATGATGTGATAATATTGTCATCTGTCAAAATATTGTAACATCACGTCTGCACGTGTGTTCGCTAATACAATATTATTTAAAATACATAAAAATATATAGACTATTACTATAATATAGATAAATAGTAATAATCTGACGCGCTAAGCTACAGGCAATAGAAAGTAGGGAATAATCTTTTTTGTAATCTACGTAGGTGCAAAAGTAAGGAAAGATGGCCGTATTAAACATCAGTTTAAGTTTACCATTGGACGAACGGATAAGTAGACGGGTACAGAGCCAGCAGAACCTTAGTGATAGGCTCCCCTTGGCACCCATTGGATACGGAATTTTAAAAATAGTTTATACGTTATAGGTAATCAGTAAAAGTATTTATTAAACCTAAGACCAAATTGCAATTGGAATAAAACATCCTAATTAGATGTTATCCTTGTAATAAAACTACGTGTGTGGCAAGTGAAGCTTGGCAGCTAATTAATTTAAAAAAACGTAATTAAAACCGACGGTAAATTTCTAGAAAATATATTTTAAACTCCACGGACCGGGCGCGGGCGGTGCAATGCACGTTATGTGCACTTTCAAGCAAAAACAAGCAATGTTTCGGCTTGCCGGCTGCAACCTTTCGTGCGAAGTTTATATTAAATAAACAAGTTAATTATGTTACAAAAAGCAGCTCAGTTTGCAATAAAGACGATAATGTTGGCTAAATGTACTTAACAAATGGCAAGCGAGCCGTGCCACGAAGTTATACGCTTCCAAAAATAGAAAAACACAATCATATTTTGCCGTTTATATCGTAACTAAGGAGGTATCCACTTAAAAAAAATACTGGATACAACAGGTATGAAATGAAAGCTTGGAAATAATGAGTCTAGAAAAAAGAAATAGCATTAAAATGGCCTCTCGTTCAATGGATATTACATAGTTTGATCCTTAATTACCTTACTGCGGAACTCTGCAACATTTTTGGGAAGTAATTTTTGTCACTTCCCAAAAGAAAATCCCATAGTCGCACGCTGTTTAGACAGAGTTTTAGGAACGGGCTTTTGTCTTATGATATCTAAACAGAAGAGTATATAAATTTGCAAACTGTCCTTATCAATGGCCGTCAAACACTTAACTTCCTACTGCCATATTAACATGTAATTGTACATATGATAATTCGTTTAATTGTTTTAAAATTTCAGCACCAATGATGGCTTGAGTGACACCATCCGCTTCGGAACCGTCGATCTTATCGACGTGTCAAACGAACCGGGCATACAATGCGGAATTGAAAACATGGGTAAATGAACCGGTTGGCGGTAGACGAGACTTAGATGTGTTATTTTTTATAACGATACTCCCAACACAATGGCCACCGCACCGGTTTCTTCGCAAAGGATACTCCGTTCGATTTGCGGCTAGACGGAAATCTAAATGATAAATCTGTATCTAGATAACTTAATGATAAATGAGGCATCTTTTCTAGATATGCTTTTAAAGTTTTCCTTGGTAGAGTATATATTTTTTCTAGGTAGGGTGTTTATTTTTTGTAGGTTAGCGATTTCTTATTAATGTTAGCACTCTAACGAGCAAATAGCTACATATCTATGATATATACAGTACATATGATACATTTAAATTTCTGTCCTGGGTCTGTCTGTGTATTCGTGTTTGTGTGAGTGCATGGCACAACAAAGGAGTCCTAACGTGTATGATGTAGAAAACGTCTTTTATAGTTCATAAAGCTATATGATGGCCTTGTGTTGTTTGGTAGGCCTCACAAACCTTTCCTCGTAATGTTTATTTTCCGTTAAAGAAAGTGATAACTACATTATCATATGACATAAATTCGACATTTTGAAGACGCGTGCTTGAAATTCGAACCTAGATCCTTAGTAAAAGACCTAACTCATCAACTCCCCTTTCACTGCATTTAAGAAAATCTTACAATTTTTATGTTTGTTATCTAAACTTACCATCTACAGACAATTATACATGTTAAATCTTACTTAATTCTTGGAAAGTTAAATACGTCCTTACTTGTATTATTACGGCGTTAAATCAAACTACAACGACATTAAAGCTTTTAAAGGAACCACATTTAACCCTTTTGCAATTGCATTCGAATAGTGTCACTTTATAGCAATATACAGCGCTTGTTCACGTAACTTTAGCGATTAAGTTATACGAACAAACGTTTTTGTACATTTAACGCTGCAAAAGCCACTAAGCAGATAAAATATGCCACTATTGGTTACTTAAATGTCTTTGTAGTTAACAAAGTTATTATGTTTACTTTATAATGTACTTCATAATTATATACTTGCCGCACGTTTATTAGTTTCTGTATAAATAGCCTTTTAGAGGGAATTTGAAAAAAATGTGATGAATACTTCTACATTTCTGTCTACTGTCTGTCTATATTATTTTTATAGTCACAAGTAGTCGAAGCATCGCTATATCGAATATGAGAAAGAATATAAAAATTCCTCAATATCGATGTTATAATTGCATTTCGAATTTGTTTTATTGTAGTTTTATTCGCTCGTTTTTAATAATATAAGGAGAAATTTGTTTGAGGAGATGTTTTCCACCGTATAATTATATCCGTATAATTTCCGAGAACTACTACTAGCAAACGATATATACTTAAATCTAGTATTTTTTAAATTATAGAATCTATACAAGTCGTAATATGCTTATATTGTTATACAGGTGATGTATAAATAAGAAGAAGCATTTAGTTTCCAAGTTACCTCATTTTTTCTACGTTCTATTCAAATAAAACTTTTTAGTGGGGGATAAAAACTACAATGGTATGTTATTAAGGTTTCTAAATAGGTCACAATAGGCCAAAATAATGAAGAGCACGAAAGCTCAAACGAGCGTGAATACACAAAGTTTAAATTGGCATCACTCCGAAGACTCAACGACTAGGTATTATCTATGCTTTGACGTTCGTCCCTAGCCTGTCAATAATGATAATTGCAAGGCCGATCTCCGGGATTTGTTAATTATTAACCAATTATTCTCGAGTCTACTGCCTAAACATAGTCAACATAGCATTACGATTTGACAGAATTTTTGTTACATTGTTTACACCTATTATTGCCAGTTTATACCTGTATATACCTAGTTTTTTTTTTTTTTAAAAAGACGCTTTAGACACTATAACATCCATGTTTTGACAGTATATCATTTTACAATGCTTGATAGTCACTAGTATTGTATTACAGTCCTTGGTGTGCCTGAAGTCACAGAAGATCACCGATGCTTCGAAAAAAAGATTCCGTCCACTTTTTACGAAATAGTAATAGCCAATGAGTATACAGTTTACTATAAAAATCACATGTTTAATACACTTCTATCAATCTTAAGTTCAAAAAAACTCCTCTGTCACTTTCAAGCGATCAGTTCAAATACCCTTATATAATATTTGAGACCACATCATTGTGGACGCACAAAAAACTGACAAGCATACAATACTAATATATGAGTTCGGACTCTGACCATCAATTTAGCCGAGCTTGTCAAAGTTGGTCATGCGAGACAAACGCTTTATTGGCCAATATTGCGAAGTTCTTTCAATCTATGAGTTTTTGTACGTACAAGGTAGGACGAGTGGTCACAAACGCAAATGAAAATTGTTGAAATACTGATTGAAGCATGGCTGATGAATTTGAGGACTTTAAAAGGAGATTTTTAAGGAATCCGTAGCCAAAGGGGGCAATCGCCACCCAATTACTAACACTCCTCTGCCCGCCTTTCCGTTTGTGACAGGACTGTATCTTGTGAGGGTAGTAAAGGTAGTATAGATTGTCCAGTTAGAGGCGAAGCCGTGTCGCATGTTTTAATCCAACAACGGTTTGACGACTGTTATAAAAGAATACCAAACGGGAGCCTATCGTGCTCTCCGAAATATGGAAACTCCCATAATATATTGCCCCTAGCGGTCACCCATCCAAATACGTACCGCGCCCGTTGCTTAACTTTGCAATTAATTTACATCTAAACGAGCCGTAGGTTTGTAACCGCTTCGTTTAAATTTAAAAACACAATTATAACACACGTAATATAATCTACGCACATACCTCAGTGTCGGTACCAAAATGCTGGCTACGGTATCCCCTTCCTATAGTATGAGGCGACCTATATGAGGCTGTCGAACACAATGACCAATTTGCGATCCATCTAGCGTAATTTACTAATATGAAGCAACTTATTTTAATTAAGATAACATGAAATAACTCAGCGTAGCCCTTGTCATATACACATGTCTACGACGTTGCCAAACATCCATTTACATTCGTATCTATATTCTACGCCGTAGCAAATCGATGCCCTAACCGTCTACAGTAGACGAACGTAGCTTATTAAATTATTTGTTGTCATGTACGCGTGACTACCGACTTTCCCACAATTTGTTGTACACTGAAAGTAATATAATTTTACTTATTCCAGCAATACTAGTACAATAATAGTACCTTTGTGCTTCACAGTGGCACAATAGGACCGTTATCACTGTTTGACAAGTATACTACGAACTATAAGTTCAAGATACCGATTTATAATCAACCCAACCCACAGCCGTATTAATACTAGACAAACTTTAATATGAGAAACTCGTTTTAATATGAGAAGGGTTTATGACAGTTATATACATACCTAAATCTTAGTATTTTATACATAACAATTATTGGGTTAATAAACAGCTTTTTTTTTAATTGAGTTCTATAACCTTAATCCTTGCTAGCTGTATCAACCAGAATGGTTTTTAAATATTAACCCGGTACAATTTATAAACAAATCAATAAGAAAAGTAAATCTTTTACAGTGTATCTTTTACAGTGAAATTTAGTAACGCATTTACCACAGACCACAAAGACGGCCAAAAAATTAAAAACGATTATATTATCTGTATTGCCGCGGGCAAAAAACTTGTTAGCTGAGAAATGGTTTTTTTCTATTATCACAGATAAAAAATTCAATGTATGTTTTATGTAAGCGGTTACCATATATCATAGTTAATAGACAGACGGCCGAGTTCAATACCCGAACAGGCATCTGAAGGACGAATTTATATTTTTGTTATAGGACTGGGTGTTTACATACTTGCCTTTCTGTTATGTGTTCATTACATAATGAACACTTTCACAATCATAGCACCTCACTAGAGATCCCTGATTTGCCATTTAAATACACAAAGACGATTCACAAACACCTTGAACATAAATTCTAATTTCATCACTTAGATTTCTGACTGGCCGGTGCTCGAATCCGGAAACCCTTTGCGTGTCAGACCGGCGTAGACCGCACCGCCAAGCGGGTCAATATAAACAATAGTGTAACATCTTTAATTTTACGCCCTGCTTCTCCATGCAGGGTCGCACAGATGAAGGCTTCGAGGTCATAAGACCAAAGCCAACCAGGCGGTGTTAAGTGGGTAGGCACTTAGGTTCTTCCACAGTGAGTCCCACTTCTGGTATACATGAGCATTCTTCGCCTCCCTCCTCTACATCTTCGGAGGGTCGTCCTATTCCCATTTGTCTGGACACAAAAAAAATCATTAACGTTTTTGCTGTAATTTGTATAATATTATGTCATCTTTTCATATGTTATGTCATATTTGTATATTATGTCAATATATTGTATGTCATCTTTTGAATTTATGTAAATCGAGATAAATTGTTATCAAACAAAGTATTTCAGTTCGTATTTTTTTTGTTTCAAACATTTTACTAAACTCTATTAAAATAGCAGATAGGATAGATCGTCCCATTTTTCGTCCGTGGGACGCTTTATCGCCCGGCTTATCAGCTCGGACGGGTCACTCAAACAGATTAACGTAACATAATTCATATTTCCTGGATTTTTACGAATCGTTTGTTTTTAGCGTGTTCAAACAATGACCGGTTTATTTTCAGATAATCTCTGATTGCACAAAACGTACTGGTGATTTAAAATGTGTTATTGTTGGACCTTTAATAATTTAATACTGATTTTTATATCGTGTATAGCTAGCAAACATGCAATCCATCTTATGGTAAGTGATAAATACCGCCCATGATAATTAGTAATCATCCCCGAGTACAATTAAATCATACCTAAGTTTGATCACCGGCGCGTTGCTACCCCTGAGGAATAAGATGTTCGCCTCGTATTTAAGTATAGCCGGCAACCACGCCTCTCCAAACCGAAA
>DWJS01000832.1:0-10134 GCA_018248975.1 Codatractus imalena | reverse complement strand
CTTTCTCGTTAAACAGTACAGACATACCGGTTAGATAATAATTGTTTGATTTAGTGAGGGAGAACTTAAATGGCAGTAAAAGTGAAGAGTACCATCGCCACACTTATCTACGAACAATGTTCACGTTTTGTGAAAGCGTCCTTTCGCAAGACATTTTAGAAAATACGTTTAATGACTAGTATATTTTACGAAAGCTACTTTTTTTATTGTATAAAGGTAGCAAACGAACATGCATTCCACCTGATGGTAAGTGACGGATGGAAGTACAATTAAATGATACCTAAGTTTGATCACCGATGCGTTGCTACCTCTGAGGACTAAGATGTTCGCCTCGTATTTAAGTATAGCCGGCAACCACGCCTCTCTATACCGAAACACAAAAATTGCTTTACGGAGGATAATGAGGGTGGCGGTGGTACCTCCCCGGTCGAACTAGACGAGTTCTACCACCTACAAAGACTGAACAACTCGCGTTGCGTACTTTTAAGGTTAACGTGGATTTTTATAACAGTATCAGTATCGATATGATATGGACTATTACTATTATACCCAGACTACTTTTACCTACTCTTAATGGTTACAATAAATCTCATCTCATTTTCCACCTAACTCTAAATACGTACGATGAAGTAATAAAATTCCGTTTTTTTATGTCATATGCAAAAATCCATCTCAAGAATTTCACGTCCGATAAGATACGGTAGTTTAATTTAATTAGACTTAATTATTTATTCATTATTTATGAGCATGTGATTGCTTTACTATTGATAAGTCAAGGGCAAATTATAAGTCGCTTTGATAAACGATAAAACACATCGTGTGTACTGGCGTACTGGCACATATTTGGATTTGCATAGTGGGTTTTACGATGTAGTGCAATGACCGGTTCCGATGTTATTTTTAAAAGTTACATAGTAATATCCGTATTCCTTCGGCGTGTAATTACTTATACCTTATTGCGTTGCTTGGCCTGGATGCCCATACACAAGTAATTGTTAATAATTTCGGTTTTCCCTGCTGATAAATTCTATGTTTGATACTTTTTTGGTACTTTTGAAATTAAACATGGCGTAATTAGGGCAAATGTAATATCTCCATTCTTAACAGGTCTTAATATTTCTCAAAGTGTGAAGCACCACTTTTAAAAACTTGTGACACTTCCAGTAAAATCGTGTATCATTACGCGAAAGTCCAATCAAAATCGTTCTAGCTGGCCAATTTTAGGCCATAAGTCTATAACTACGGCGAAAAACTTTATATCTGTATAAAGAAACAGGCTTGCGTTTAGCTGTTTGCAAACAAATATAGCTTAAAAATAGTCGTTTTTACACACACTTCTATACAATTTACTTGTATAGATACAAACATATAAATATACCGTGATAAAAAGAATTGAGAACCTCTTTATTTATGAAGTTGCTTAAAAATAACACGTTGTTTGGCGCACCTCCCAGTTGAACGGAATGCGTAATGCAATTCGATGGATATAATTAACCCGTCAATAATTTTCACACAGGTAAATAGAATTGAACAGGCTCTCAACGAAAGTTGAACTCGGGCATAACAAAGGTTCTCAATTTTGACAGTTAGCTTTCCCTACATTAGGGCGCACGGCTACTAACTTTAAAATATTATTTTTAACAACCACAATCTCAGCTTACCGCATGCCTTAAATGTTAATATTTTCCTTAATAACTGAATTTACTAAACCTAATGATAAGTTATATAGTTTTTTATAATGTTATTAAAGTTATGTATGTGTTTGTGTGCTACGAAACACATACATAGTTGAATGTTAATGTTAATGTTATAAAAATTACGTATGTGATTCTTCTAAAAGAGGTGCAATGGTATTCTGGAACTCTAACTTAAAATATGGAATATGAATTAATAATTTTAATTGTAACAATAAGTGGGTACACCATTTGTTTTAACAAACTCATTATTAGGAAAGGAATCTTACAAATAATCCTTATGCAATGCAATAGGGTGATGGGAAGCAAAAAAACATACATTTCTTGTAATAATAACCGTGACATAACTTCCTCATTTAATATGAATATAAATATGAATAAGTTAAACTAATCGGAGATGGAAAACACCTATCCTGTATCTATAAGGAAATGAAAATAATTTTAATAAACTACATATAAAAAGTATAAAAGACGTTTCTACAAGTATAGCTAGACTACTATATCTGTGTGCTAAGGACCAGGCCAACCCAGAACTGAACTAAATTGATGGTTTGGACTTCTGGCTGGCCGGGATCGAACCCATGACCGTATCAACCCGTTTTTTCATTAGCCTTTCGCGGTATATGACGGCATATACTACTGAGTCAGGCTTGCTCTCCGTTACTCTCTTCTGATTTATATAAACTATAGCATAAAACCTTCTTCAATAAAATGCCTATTAAATTTAAAAATATTTTTTCAAACATTCCTCACACTTTCAGAGACAATCTGAAGTCAAATAAAAAAAAAAGCTGAAGTTTTTTTATCATATAGGTAAAGTAAGCAAACGAGCATGCAGTCCACCTGATGGTAAGTGGTCAATGCCGCCCATCGATATCAGTGACCATACCTAAGTACAATTAAATTCTAAATACCTAAGTTTGATCACAGATGCGTTGCTAACCCTGAGCACTAAGATGTTAGCCTCGTGTTTAAGTATAGTCACACGCCTCTCCAAACCGAAACACAAAAAGATATTATAGTATATATAGATTTATATGTAAATATATGTATTAAAACCATTTAATTGTGATTTTTTATTTGTTTCAGCCCTGTTTTGAACCGAGGAACACAATAAGACCGACATTATTAGAAACAAAACCAGGTAAGGAAGAAAAGAAGAACTTAATAGCCAACATGGAGAATCCGGATGATTTTTACTAAACGTTTTGATTTACTCGATCCGACAATGGGCAGTGGCCCACTTACCACCGTGCTGGTACTAGTAGAAGCTTATTTATGTCATATCCAAATAATTCAGTATGAACTGTGTTTTGTGCATGGGTATTGAGTCCAAAGGTTTACTATTGTGATATTCGATGTAGGGGTGCCCGAGATTACATTAATCTGAGGGCCACGTATGCATTCAGATATGGCGGTTGAGAAAGGTCACATTGTATTTATAATTTATTTTATTTATTTATTTTAAATGGATTACCAATATAAGGTACAATGGATACATCTATAAGCTATATACTGCATAAATATAAACTTATACATCTTGCACTTAAAGGTAACAGCATGCTATATGTTACAAAAATGTGAAACGAAAAGAATTGAAATGTATGAGACCTATATTTTAATTACACTTATAAACTAATACATATTTTAAAAATATTAAATATACTAAAGT
The DNA here is from genome assembly GCA_018248975.1 of Codatractus imalena. NCBI lineage: Eukaryota > Metazoa > Arthropoda > Insecta > Lepidoptera > Hesperiidae > Codatractus > Codatractus imalena. Next base: position 6,768 of record DWJS01000832.1, on the reverse strand, counting down.
TACTGCTATGCATCTGAGATAGAGGGAGGTACGTCACACTTTATAAGTTTAGATTTAAAATTAGCGCGTTTATCATAATAGATATCTATATCTTTGATTTTATTATTATACTCGTTATACAGGCGTGACATGCGAACTACAGGCGAATAACGGCCCAAATTAGTTTTGCAAGATTTAGGAACTAATAGATTGCATTTATAACGCGGAATTCTGGCGGGAACATTAAACTTGAATTTGTTTAACAGATATGGACAGACAATATCACCATTTAGTAGTTTGTGAAGAAATAACAAGTCTTGGTGAGATCGGCGAACGGATAGCTGAAGTAGATTGAAGTGCTTTAATTTGTCAGTATATGTCTGTGCACTTATTGGCGGCTTAAAACGATATGATAGACTGCGAATAAATTTCTTTTGAATCCTTTCTATTCTATCTATATGCACCTTATAATTCGGGTTCCACACTGTACTACCATATTCCAACTTGCTTCTCACAAAACAATTATATAATTTAATGACAGTGCTAGAGTTTCTGAAGTTTTTGGTGCTTCTCAATATAAAACCTAAGGATCTATTTGCTTCAGATATAATTTTATCGATATGTTCAGAAAAGCGGAGCTTACTGTCCATGTGAATACCCAGGTCTCGAACAGTAGATACTTCCTGTAGTCTTTTTCCATCGATAGAATATTCAGATGGCAACTTGCAACTCTTCCTTGTGTACTTTATGTGTAGACATTTAGTTGTGTTCAAGAACATTTTATTTTTGATACACCATTTATGAATGTTATCAACATCCTCCTGCAGGTATTTTACATCCGAAACATTCTTCACTGACTTTACCAATTTAAGATCATTAGCAAATAGATATACATCGCTGTAATTCACAGCCCGAGTTATATCATTGATAAAGACATTGAAAAACAGAGGTCCCAGAATAGAGCCCTGAGGTATACCCGAATGGGCAATGAACGGTTGGGATTCTTTACCGTTCAGTACCACCCTTAAGGATCGGCCTGAGAGATAAGACGCACACCACTTAAGCAAATTATCCGTTATTCCAAATGCATGCAATTTACTTATCAGAATTTTATGATTTACCTTATCGAAGGCTTTTGAGAAGTCAGTGTAGACTGCGTCTATCTGCAAATTTTGATCCACAGTTTCTCTTACTTCAGAGGTGAACAGTATTAAATTGGTGTCGGTCGACCTTTTAGCCATAAACCCGTGTTGCTTTGTAGTTATATATTTCAGCACATGTGAGTAAATAACTGAATGTACTAGTGATTCGAATAATTTGGATATAGCAGATATAATAGAGATTGGCCGATAATTACGAATTTCGTCTTTTTTTCCATTTTTGTAAATTGGTACTACTCTTGCTTCTTTCCACACATCAGGAAAAATTCCTGTCTGAAGTGATTGGTTAAACAGATACGTAAGGGGAACACTTAATAGATTAGCACAGTTTATCAAGATAAGTGGATGTATGTTATCTGGGCCTTTCCCTTTAGTGGGGTCAATCTTTTAAAGTTTTCTTTTAATGTCTACTGGAGAAAACTCGAAATGTCCTATGGTATCATAAGGTTCCACTAGTGATGCTAAACTGGGAGCTGATTCAATGTTTTCGTTATCTACTACATAAACAGAAGCGAAGTGCTTACCAAACATATCAGGAATATCGCCTGGGCTGGATGATGTACTGTCATTTAATGTCATTGAGTCTGGGTATGAATTACTATTATTACGTATATATTTTTTTATATGAGTCCAAAATATTTTCGGATTTTTCATCAGTTCATTTTCCAGTCCTAGAATGTACCTATCATAACAAACTTTTATTAACTTATTACAGTCATCTCTTAAGTATTCGAACTCGATTGTGTCTAGAGGATTTTTATATTTCTTCATTTTTGTACGATGTTTGTTTTTCTGTTTCAATAAGTATATTAGATGACGAGAAAACCAGATAGGGTAAGTACAGTTTCTCGGTTTGGTCAAAGGGACATATTTTAGAATAGCACAGTATAATATATTGTAGAATCTCTCCACCATCTCATTTAAACTACTGCATGAACTAAACTCATCCTCCCATGCCACAGTCTCTAAATAATCATTGATTGATTTATAGTCAGCTTTGTAGAAATTATGTCGACGGGTTGACGTTGTGTTTATATTTATACAATTTTTTTTACATTTTAGCGTGACTTCAAGGGGCGGATGAAATTTATCAATATTTCTTATTGGGTGGGAACATTCACAAACTTGTAATTTACCACCAGTAAAAAGTATCAAATCCAGTATTTTATCTTGAAAGTTAGTTACATTATTAAATTGTTTAAGGTTATTAAATGTCAAAAAATCTATGAATTTGCAAAGTAGTTCACGGTTTTCGTAGTTAGAGGGTTTCATACAGTTCTCAGTGTCATCGTCTGGATTGATGAGCCAAGATATACTACTCATGTTAAAATCACCTAAGATCAAACAGCAGTGGTCAACAGGGCATGCTTCTAGGTTTAAAGTAGCTTTATCAGTGAAAATTCGCATAAAAATCCTATTTCCCTTTACCCAGACAAACTTATAATTAAGCTCCTTCGCGTTAATTCGTGTTTCTGCGTGTAAGGCCTTTCGGGATGGTGAAAGATGCTCAACGACGAATATTGGTTTTCTTTGACCGCCGATTCCTATGTGGGATGTATTTAACTTTTCTGTCGCGCTATTTGCCTTCTTATTAAATCTGCGCGTCGCAGCAAGCAAGTTGTCTCTAATTCTTGGAGAGCTGAATTTAATGATAACTGACCTTGGACGTAGACTATCACTATTCAATTTGGCAACTCTTGTACACAGATGTATGTCTGACTCGCTTAACTTAAAACCTGCTACAGAAGCTACTTGTTGTGCTACGTTAAATAGGTTTTCAGACTTATTTTCCGGAATGTTTTGAATTTCTAAGTTGCAGGCTCTAGAATGCTGTTCTATGCGTGCAACTCTAGTGGTAAGGTCTGAAACACTATTCCGCAGCGTTGCGTTCTCAGATTCAAGCAGTGCGATTTGGGATGCGTGAATCTCCTGCTGCTTCTCAATTGTACTAAAGGAATCGGACAACCGTTTAAAACTATCTAGAAGTTCTTTGGTTCGGAGGTCGAACTGTTGAAGTATTTTAATTTTGAAAGTCTCCAAAATATCTTGAAGTTCCTCCCTAACTATTTTTCGGACGCTGTCAATTGTTGCTTCGGCTGAGAAGTTCTGTGAAATGATGCCTCCTCTCCTGACGTTAATATTATTTAATGATTCAGGTGAAACGTTGTGTGCAGCTGCCGCTGCTCGAACTGGTGTGTTAGTATTGTCCGATTTCGGCTGCTTGCTATGACAACCTGGGCAAATCCACTTCGACTTGAAATCTTCGGTTAAGTCTTTAGGTCCTTTATTGACGTTAACACAGTTTACATGAAATTTATATTTGCACAATATACAAATTAAGAAGTTCGTCGATGCAGTCTGACGTTCACAACATCCAAATTTTGCTTTCGGTTGCGACATAATTTTAATACTAATTATCTACTAGCACACTACACGGTATTAAACGGGACACGGCGCCAGGCAAGTGTACTTGCACACTTGAACGCAGCACTGCGCAACAACGATGACTCACGCGCTTACTGTACCTACACGCGCGCTTGGTGACAGTGTTCGTTGGTTGTTGCAAATTTTTAAATTTCAATTGCATATAACTTTTTTATTTTTATGCGTACCGAGAAGAAGATTATTCAAAAAGATAGTTAGTACTGTAAGCTACTCAAATATGTATAGCTCTGCACTGATCAGTTTCTTTAAACCACTATTTCACAATTGATTTTACGGAACAACATGTAACAGGTATGTATCGAACGAACGTATTAGTTAGACGTAGTTGTGAATAAATGAATAATTTTACAGCGGTTCATTTTACGAAATTAGGACAATACTACCTATATCGCAGCAATCCACGATTAACATATGTTTATGTTTCTATGCAAATAAACATAGTGTCATGTCTCCGGCGCTTACAGACAATTGTAATCAACTCCAAATAGAGTTAATCATATGTAAAGTGAGTAATTAATGCAGTATTATCTATATCTATGTATCTGGACTAAGTTACAATGCCTCGTGTCACCACACACTTCCGAACAGAACTCAAATATGTAGCAAAGCTGTTCTGGTTTGAAGGGTGTGGTAAGGGAAAGGCACTTATGGGTAATTCCAGTTTTGCCTACACGTAAAGCAAGACTACTGTAGACTTCATGTAACTCCAAACCTATGTATCTGGATGATTACTGATATTCATGGGCAGTGGATACTTGCTCCAGGCTGCTTGTTTACAACTTCAATCTCATAAAAACGCAACATCGCACACGAATACATCGTATAGAATAAAGCGACAAACGAAAGCATATGTGTAGCCGCAACATAACCCTTAGAAATACCCTTGGACATCGTACCAAAATATTATGACAAAAAGTTGGCGTGGTTACTCATAGGTAATATTTGTTATTTTTAATCTTCTACTTTACTCATTTGCCTCTACCGTATCTCTTTGATTGTTACACACACAAAGATGATACACAAACATCCAGACCCACAACAGAAATCTAAATTCATCACTTAAATTTCTGACTGGTCGGGGATGGAACCCGGAATCCTCTGCGAGTCAGACCGGTGTGGCAACTGCACAGCCACGCGGGTCGTCAGTAGTACACATTTTGTGAACATTTCAAGTAAACCTGTTACGGTTTATAAGTTACAGCCCTGAGATAGACGGACGGATAGTGAAGCCTCAGCCTTATGTATTAGGGTCGGGTGAGCACCTTTTGTTACGATACATCAATGTACATTCACATATGGACCTAGCATTGATTTACATAGCAAATTCGACAGGAATAGCATAGAGCGTACCATGTATTACATGTTGGAAATCAATGCTCAAACGGACGGTGTAGAGGTGGAAATTAATAATTCCCTTTGAGCTAGTGACAAAGCGACGTGGAAAGCCTTCCCCCTGTGTACAAACACGTGACATCAATAACTACAACGTGACGACCACCTCATTGAATTTAGTAACACCACCTATTAGGTTTTAACTGAGACTGTCCCAATCCATAATATTATAAGTGCGGCGGTAAATTTGTTAGTTTTGTCACGTTCGCGACTAAAGCTCTGGAACAATTTTGATGAATTTTAATATAGAGATAGATGAGGCCTTAGAAAAGGATAGGTTTGTGGTGCGAAAAAAATGTAGGAGGTGAAATAGAGGTTGAAAGGTTTTTATGGGGATAATATTCAAGTTAGGAATATTTTGTAGCAATGGGTTAGTGATGATGATGATTTTATCCCAAGAAAGCTTAAAAGAAAGAAGCCAAAAGCTGGCTTGTTTCTTTTAAGAACAGTAAATTAAATAGTACAGTACATACTTATTTTTTTATTATTTTATGTTGGTGTAAATAATTTGAACTCGTACTAGCATTTGTTAAAGTTACTAGAAAATGTAGAAAAATAACAGTAGTATACTATTATACATATAAAATCGTTTGTCCTGGCTACAATGTACAACGCTAAAAATTTAACCACAAATTTATTTTATAATGTGAACATTTGCTAAAAAGGGAACCGTAAAAGATAGACTTATCACTTGGAAATTTTCACAGTGTGTGCTTCTATGGCCGTTATAACAACAAAGAATAATAGTAAAAAGTACAATAGAAGCTGTAAAAAGGTTAAACATTATTGTTATGCTGTAAGATTTAATATAGAACAGATCATTTTGTCCGGGTTTTAATACAAATCCTGGCCACCGCACCCTAATGCATACATACGATATGTCATCATGCATGATCGTAAATACCACTAGCTTTGATGTCGGAAAATCAACTGAAATCACAGGTATTTTCCAATAAACTTGGCTCTCAATATTCAATATCTCTTTTCGTAACTGAACATTGCATCACCAAATACATATGTATACCTTATGTTTTAGCATGAATTTCTGGTTCCAATCATTGCAAATATCCAGCTATCAAATATTATGCTAGCAAATATTATGTTATCCAGAATTCAGTCGAGTATTGAATTTAAGCGAGAATTCGCTTTGAAACCGGAGCTGAAATGGTATTTGAAATATTACATTTTAATTGAGTTAAAATTTACAACAACATAATACGCGCATTCTATACTCTTATGAATTTGGTGTGCCTGTGTATTGAAAATATTAAAGCTTCGATGAAACGTACCGGATATGAACTATATGTTTTTTTTACCTATTGCATAGCTTTTATTGCGGACGCGGCGCCCGAATCAAGAAATTCCGTAACGAAAATAAAACCTAACAGCTCGGCCGAGCGTTTGCTTAGTTCGATGTAAAAAGATAAGTAACCGAACAAAATTGGAAGACTCTCGCTCCGACTCTCGTCGCGTGCGGACGTGCTTGCGCGCTCGCTCTTGCCATGAGTCAGCCAGATCAGACGCCCAGTGCGTTAGCCAGTGCGTCATACGCACACCTGCGGGCCACCTGGCCCGTGACTCATCGATACCTGCGGGCCACCCGGTCCGTGAGTCATCGACACCTGTGCTACCTGAGCGCAAGATTGTAAACGCGAGTGCTGTGTTGTGCGGTTTTCATTGTTCTCCGAGGTCCATTGTTTAGTGCGCACAGTGCAGTGTTTGTGTCATCGTTGTTAGATTAGAATAATTCGTTCGCTCCGCCCGGAGCAAGCAGCCCGTTCGTGCGTGGTTT
>DWJS01000831.1:0-10137 GCA_018248975.1 Codatractus imalena | reverse complement strand
TCATGAAAATCAGTATGACCATGTATTTTTCACAGAGGAAACGAATATGATATTCGTATTAATGGAAGTTACCACCACATGGCGCTTCTATATCAAGTTCAATACTGATTAATTAGTTGTCGGCGTAGCAACGCGCGCCGGGTACAGCTAGTTACTAAATAAATTTCTGTGACTTATGCAGGAATTCTTTTTGCCTATTTAAAAAGTAAAGTTTTCTTATGATAAAATATAAAATCCACATATATAATTTTTACTTGCTCGGTTTCTTGATTGTGCCTTGAGCTGAAGACATCTTATCGTTCGGCGCTAGAAGCAGATCACAACCGCATTTGCTCATCATGAATTCCGAGTTTATCCATTGCAGTGGCGTTACCAAACGAACTACATTCTCTACAATACAAAATCTGTTCTTACAACCATAGTAAGAAAAATGTACACGGGATTACGAACACGAAACGTTTTTAAGATACACCTAATTCTGTAGACGAAATGCAGACGAATTGAATTGCTTGGTCCTCAAGAGTAGAATGGTAAGATGTTATATAGCAGCAAATGCTGCTGCAAACAATATACAATTGATGCACGGTCAGGAAGTGAAGTTATATAGCGATGAGCTTGTAGGGATAAATAGTTCGTAGATAGATTTATGTGACTGCCGCTGGGACGAGTTACCGCTAACGCTAATAACTATCTGTCCCTACAAGCTTCTTCCCTTGAGACCTAAATTCTAAAGGAATCATAAAATTAATGTGCCTTACAATATATAGAATATCCGTTATCTTTATTAAGTTAGAGAATAGTCATTTAGTTTTGTGGAGATTCTCGCTTAGTTCTCTTCCCAAAGCGACATGTTTATAGTTCACGTAATTAGAATTTAGGAGTATCAATGTTTATTTATTTAATACTGCATAAATTTGTACGCCCTCAATTTTTCTTATGAAGTCCTCATTATAAGATACTAGATAACTAGAGACTAGACATCGCATTATAATTTTTTTTAACGAATGTATTAAGATATCAAGTACCTCCAGGATATAGTAACTTAAAGAGATCAAGGAAAGCCATAAAGTTGTAGCCACCGAATTCATTATTAACTTGCACTTCGAAGGGCCAATTATAACGGCGTAGGTGTTGCTTTAGCCATATTTCAGAATTCTTCAATACCAGGCTGCGGTGGAACGATGCCCACAGTGTTGTATCTGAAACCATAAAATTGTTGGGGTTGAACGACAGAGACTAATTAAACTTAGGATATGATATTATTTGTTTATGATTTTGTATCTAAAAAACGTAGGGACACAGGCATATTTAATATTCTAAGCAATATAACGTATAATCGTTTATCGTATTATTGTATATATATTGCATTGCTAAATAATGGGGAGCGGCCGTGCTCCAATAATCTCTAATTGGTGCATGTATGTTCAAGATATTTGTGGCACCATCTTGATGTGTTGCGGAAGGTCGCCACAGTATATTTAGTCTTTTTTAATATTTTTTTATTTAGCCGGTTTACTGAGATTTGCAAGAAGTAAACTTTATATTTCAGTTGGTTTGATGAATCGAAATATTAATAGGACAGGGAATCGGAACGATGAGAAGGAGTGTCTCTCTATTCCTAAGTTATTCCTAAACTTTAACTTCAATTCTTAGATAAGAACTGAAAGTGTTGAAAATTAATTGATACGTGTTAAACATTTTGAATTGAGATTATCATATAGGTTAAAAAAAGGAGGAAATTACCCTACTTTGCCCATCGTTGTTGATTAGGAAGCCAGTAACGGTGAGACCATAATGATGCTACACGATCAAATATTCGAAGACAAAATGTAAAACGGATACAATTGATGATAAGACGATCCAATTTTTAAAAAACATCTTTATTAAAGCCCGTACTATACACGTACTATCACTATAATCAATAGCCGATATTATCTTATGGACATTTTTTTTTTTTTTTTTAATATCATATTTTGATATACTTACGGCAATTGGGTAAATTGTTTAAATAATGATGTAAGTTGATATTGTAATCGTTTATAAATTCTTCCATTTTGCATTCGAATTTCTCGTCAAATTTTGTAAAGCCTTGATTGGCTCTTAGACTCTCCCATTTTGGGTAAAAACTGGTGCTATCAAATCTTTTTGGTACCTTGTAGCCTTGATTAAATGTGATAAATCCACAGTTCTATAAAGAAAAATATTTTTAGAATTCTGAGCTACTAGTATCTCTGTTACTGTACTACTGGTACTACTTTTGTATTGACTAAAGAATGAAAAACCCATAAAAGGACACAGAATTAATCCTTCCCGGTTATTCGACATTAGAAATTGAACAATAGACCTTTGAGTAGTTCTAGTACGGCATAATAAACAATGCTATACGAAATCGATTCGTTTAAACATACAATTGGACGAGGCGTGTCAAGTCAGTCCTTAGTCGGTCAGTCTATTTTGTGAATTTGGTGAGATGTTTCCACAGCTTTTAGTGACCATTTAATTTCAGATAAACTTTACGTTCAATTGTAAGTTTCATCCGGTAGTACATAAACTCTTTGGGACGATGTATTCTCAAATAAAATTCATACCGATTCGTCACTCATATTTGTTGGTAGTTTGGATGCGCCGGTATAAACGCTATCATCTTCAAAGGGCACAAACATATTATAAGCTCCTATTAGGGTTATCTTCATGAGATTTGCATGATGTAAATATTCATGATGTACTCTGTTGGCTTCGTTTCGTATAACGCTTAATTCCATTGCGATTTGCGGGAGGTTATTCCAACTTTTCGATGCCAAAACTGAAGGCGGGTACATGGGTTCCATATGTTTAGTTATCTTAAGTTTATTTTGGCCTGAAAGATGATATGACTATACTAGTGATAAATTATATTCGCATTATTTCTTCCTCCTTTTTTATTATGAATTATTTTGAGTAGTGGCACGTTATTAGAATCTAAAGAGTAAGAATAGTTTTCTAATGTAGTATTTTTAAGTTGCGGGTATGTCAATTTTCTCCTATGGTATGCTAAGGCCCTTCGTGTGATTCTTTTCAGCGTTATTATTTAATACAAAGATCTCACAATATCTTAGTAATAAAGAGAGAAATCAATAAAGAGATTCTGTGTTCGAGAAAGTTTACTGGTATATTAGCATAGCATTGTATTCAATATTCACTTAAGTCATTATACTAAACTTTGACTGTGAGTTTTATACAACATTGTAATAAAAACCACTTACCAATAAATAAAGTTAAAATGTCGATATTACAGCAACTTATATCCGGAATTAGTTTGTTCATCGAACCGGATACGACCTCGATGAAGTTCTGTTTACTTGATATATCGGGTTCTGTACTCTTCACGAGTTGGATCGTAACTTAAATCATAATTAATACATAATATATGTTGCTGCCATTAGCCCATGGCCACGAACTACCCTGGTACGTGCGCAATGTAGACTTACATCGTGATCTTGAGCTGCCCACCATCGCTCAATATATGAAACAGCTCTCTAAGAGTTATTTTGAGAAGGCTGGTGAACACTCTAACCACTATGTAGTCAAATCAGCCGGCTACATCACTGATAAGGATGCGAAGGCGCTCCACAGACGTCCCAAATAAGTACTAGACTACTTAGACGACGCGATCACAATCGCGAACTCCCCCCTAGGAGGAATCCCTTCCCCAGCCCCAACGAACACTAAGAGATTTTAGACACACCGTCCCTGCCGGCGGAGACGAGGAGCCCATTACAATACGGCCGCCACACGGTATCCCCGAGTGACTGGTCGTGACTCACCAGTAACCCACATTAGCGTAACTAACCTAAGCAGAGGTCCGTACCTCACAGGAGGTGCCCTTGGGTCAGCCGCAATCCCAATTTAATAAGAGGCGAACGGTCAGGACTCCGGCACTTCGCTGGGTTCGTAACCTTCCCCCTCGCTAGCGAAGGCGGATGGTCAAGGAGCCCGGGGAAACGGGGACCAAAACCATCCCTCCCTTCCTGACCATTGTCTTCTGTCCCCCCAGGCTTGAGCCCCGTCAGGGGCATGCCTCAAAAAACCCGGGAAATCTGTCAAGGCCACTAGGGCCAAGAGCAACTACACAATTCGAAAAAAAAATTTGGTAAAAAAAAATATTGTTCCACTGCCATGGTATTATTCGATTGAAAGGATGCCTTCAATCTTATTTCTCAAAGGTTTTGGTATCTACAGCACATGTACTTATATAAAATATTTCAACTTTTTACTTGGGATGCAAAAAATCTGTAATTAATTTCAGACATGACTTTTGCTCGATATAACATTGATGATAGTTCTGATGGCTAAAAGCAGAATTGGCCATTAACATTAGGTGAATTGTACGCCTGTTCACTATATTTGCTACATGAAGTAACATATAAAAATGAGTGACAATTTACCGACTAAAGGATGATCAGCAAAAAGACACATTCTTTCGTAATCTGAAGGATCATAACTCATAATACCACGAGCTATAATTTTCTTTTTTATAATGCTTCTGCCCCCTACTGATTTAATAATTCCCATTAGTATCGTCTGATCAAAAAAAGTAACTTTTATGGCGTATTTTTCAGATTCCTTGTCCGGTATTCTAAGACTCAAAATTTTAAGTGTCAGGATGTCTAACGGTACCGTGACTTCTTCCTTTTCTTGCAAATCCGATTTGTTTTGTTTAAGTGATACTTCTGAACGAATCTGTAATTTTCAGCGATTATTTACTTAAGCGTCGCTTTCATTCTAAAAGTAACAGTCATAATCTTTAAGTTTGGTTGAAGCCTATAGGATTAGAGGTGGTGGTTTTTGGTGTGGTGCTGCTGTATACCGGTTTGCAGGGTGTGCTAATGTCACACCTAAATGTGATTTTCCAACATACTGTTCAAAGGAAACATGGGATAATTATGTGATTTTTAAATCTTCTAAAGGTCTAATGAGGAACGGACTAGTGTGACCTGGTGCAGGATGTGTTAAGTGTTCCTTGTAGAAAAATATACTTCTACATAGTTTACCTAAACTTGTAAAAGAACTTTTCTAATCATTGTTGCAATTGTAAGACTCACTTTTGATTTCTTCATTGCTTATTTACAATTTTCCGGTAATGTCCCTCTGTTTTCTTTACGTATTGAATAACTTTATTATAATAATAGCGAATTAAAATGCGCTTTCTATTATTGACAATGCTATATTATATTTAAAGGATATAAATGTTTTTGACAATCCACAGATTACATCAAATATTTGCAATCAAAATGGTAATAAAGATTTTATCCGTTTTCAATAGACTTTTCGTAAAATTATAACAACAAATATCAATTATAGGTTTCTCCATAATACGCTGAGTGACTATATTCCGTTATTTCCCAAACCCAGTTCAGCTAAGTAGGATTCTTCGGGTAACCTTCCTCTCAAAGTTGGACTTAACCATCCGGATTCTTTAACTAATTCGAAACTTACTCGTCAACGAGTTCGAAATGAGTGCCTTCAATAACAGCCAGTATAAACGGGTGTGATACGAGCGGTGGGCATGACTTTCGTCTTGTTCTGTTAATCCCAAGATCCCGCCTGTGGTCAGACACTATTGAGATCGCCTACCATTATACTGAGATCCTGCAGCGGACCGGCCAAAAATCACTACCTCATTAGAAAATCGAGATGTGTGATGTGTTTGCTATCAATGTTAACACCAAGACTTCGTGCCATACACTGCAGCTGACCATACACTACTTTCTTGGACAGAGACGGTGACGGCTCTATATACAACACTATATACTTCAACTCTATATACTTCAATGCCCAGGTCTCGATATAATCGAAGGCTTTTTTCAGATTCCGCATATAATTTGCCTAATCTGGTACTGAAACGTTTTCGGTATCTTGCTTGTTCGAAAGGCTAGATGTAGCGTACAAAGGAATTATTGTGAACTTCGATAACAGCTTAAATGAGTGAAGAACTTTACAAGCTTAAGACTAATTTAAAGACAATTTTTTACACACTAAACTCCACACAAGGATTCACTGTGTCGTGGATGCCATGGACACACACATACACGGATACACACTCACACCCATAACAGATTTATTATCTATTAAAAAAGTATATTTGCACTCACAAATTATACCAGATATATTATTGCAGTCACGACAAAGTTAATTATGGATGTAAATTATATTTACATTTTTATTTTTTAAATATCGCCCATATTCTTATAAAATACATATTTTGCAATACAATTTAAAGTACATGAAATATATACGTGATACATGAAACGTATACTATATTTCTGAAAGATCTATTAATAAATAAAAAACTTATTCTAATTTTACCTTTGAAATGCTCTACTGTAAAAATGTCTTTTATGAGTTACCGTGAAAGGTATAACTGAATGAAGAAGAATATATTGACTGAATAATATTTCGTTTTTAAATAATAGGTACTAGTTCTTTTTTAAATATCTCATATTTTGGTTGTGGAAACGGGTATGCAGAGGATGACTGAATTGGCAATAATTGTACTAGTAATATTGTGGGAAAAATTTGACTACAAGAGGTATTTGTTGTAAAGGACATTAAATATACATTAGTAGTTAATTATGCGGTGCGTATTGCTAGCTTCTATACCTCTCGTGATTTTCATAATTAAAAATAATGTAATTTTAGGGATCCGTAAGTTGCTCACGGGACATTTTAATAAGTCCTACTATGTCCTGTCCATTTGTCTGTCTGTCGCGAGGCTGCAATAAAGTTAGACAATTGAAATTTTCACACAATGTGTGCAACTATGGACGCTATAAGAACAAATAATGAAAAAAGAAAATTGGTACAATAAACATTTAAAAAATAACGACACTGATTAGAATCCACGGTATCTATTTTGTCGTTGGGTAATGTGCGAGATACCACAGTGTAAAGTGAAATGTGAGATCGTAATATTTCCTCACGATATACGGCGATATTTGTATATGTTAAGTGTTTTTTGTCTGCGGTTTTTACTCGATCTTAATGATGGTACGGATCCCTTCCAATGCGCGTCCGACTCGCAATTGGCCGATTTTCATTTGAACATCAATTGAACCAACAAAAGCGACGATTGATTGACTTCCAAGTCATTGTCGTAATCGATGAAGGAATTATAATTTGAAGCAAAAACTGAATACTAATAAAAACTATAAAAAAGGCAAAGGTTATACATCTCCATATCAATCTTGATTCGATGGAAATCACTGGTAATGAGACGAATGTCATAACCGTCCGGAGATATTGAATGACCAGTTGATTGCGCCACCTGACGGCAGAATCCGCCTCGTGCAGTCTTTGATCTCGTCCAAGGTCGTTGCTTCGTGTTGTCAACAAATACATTGTGTCTCTCAATTGTGTCGATGACCTTCGTTTTTATGGATTAGAACTTAGAACTGTGATAAGGGTAGCGTTGTTAAGGAGTTGGTAGAAACCTTCGTGGTGCAATAACGCTACACCTATTTCTACCTAATAACAGCAGTTTTAAGTGCTGTTATGTTCTGGTTTCAAGGGTAAGGGCTATACTAGGAGGCATTACAACTTTGTCCTCAGGGAAACTACGCATATGTACCGACCTCAGAGGGACTCTAATAATGACGCTTAACAATAGTTTTAGCGTAGTTACTACGGTCCCGAACCCAAAGGGTGTCAAGGACTGTTACTAAGATTAAACTGTCCGTCTGTCCGAATGCCACAGGGCGGTATCTTATGAACCGTAATAGACTGGTGATTCGGTAGATACGTGAAATTTTCTAATTAGCCTATACATACTATTCTATCAACAAGTGATTAAAAATAGTAATAGTGATAACATTACCTATTAAGTTCCAATAGTGATAACATTACCTATTCCACCCCATTTATTTTGCTATTGATCCGTATGAAGCGTGATGTGATATTTTGTTACGATATTCGGCGATATTTGTATATGTGCGTTGTAAACGTGTACCTATTTGTTCTTAAGGACTGTAGTACCTATCGTGATCGAGTCCGACTCGCACTTGGCCCATGTTTTCGGTTAGTTTTGTTGGATAATATTTAAGATCGGTTTTATTATGTTTACAATGTTGTGTATACTTAGTTTTACTATGTAAACGATTACGTTGCATGAAGTCGACATAAAGAGTTTACGGAAATATGTACCCAGCACTTTATTAGCATCCTGCCTAATAAGGATAAGTTCACAAGTGTTATTATGTAATAAATTAAACTTTTCTTTTGATTTAGTAAAACTTTTTGAAATAATCTAATATTGAAATCATTTTACATTAGTCAGGCTTTATAATTTTTTAAAGATGATACTGTGAGTGAAGGTAATCACACATTGGAAATGTTGTGTTAGTGATGCTAAGTTCATCAAAAATGATACAATAAAGCTATACAATACTCCGTCGTTCAACTTTGCCAGCACCGTGGAGTTACACGGCACCATAGACTTAGAAACTTAAAAAATCAAACACGGCGAACAATTGTGTGGTAACAATTTGGGGCAAATTTTGTAGCTTCGCGTTGTATGTTTTAATACTAGAATAACTACTTAGGTTTATTTAGGAAGTACGTTTTGTTTGCGATGCGTTCTCAAGTTATGCAACTTATGCAACGGATGAGAGTTGGATCTTTTGATATGGACGTAACTCCATATTAATGTAATGTTAGGTACGTATAACAAGTTTGCTATGTGTTTTGTACGTGAGACTGAGTAATTCGAAGCAATTTAATCTATCTCACGGAAGTGAGCTGTTTTTTATGTACGTTTTGTCTCCCAAAATCTTAGATCGTTTCGTAACCTAATGGTGGACACTTTACGACCAACACTTTTGATGGTTTCATCATTATGATCACCATTAATCATCTATTGTCCCACTATAAGGCCAAGTCCGAGCAGTGGGATTTACTTCATCATGCTGGCGGAATGCGAGTTGAAAGAATTCTAACACTTATAAGGACTTTCTCAGAGATCCCTCACGGGTGTAAGATGTTTTCTTTTATTGTTTAAAATTTGCGATGATTATTTTGTATTATCCACATTAGAAAAATCAATAGGTGCTCACGATTTGAACCTCGGACCCCAAGTGTAACAGGTTGAAATTCATAACGAGGCTATCACTGCTCCTGCGTAATAATAAATAATAATAAATAAATCACTTATTTTACAATTGTTGTGGTTAGCCTTATACTAAACGGTTTTTCCGATTCAATTGTCATCGGAAAGCTACCTTCTGTTGGTACGTATATACTTGTATGTATACAGACATGAGTACACCGAAGACACGCCTGCGTTTTTTATGTCAAGATAGCTCTTATTCTAAACTGCGAGGTAAGAACTGCGTTCTCATTGTTGGTATAATTCTAATATAATATATTATCGATTTCGCATACTAACTGTGCATATTCTAACCATATTCCGTCTTATATACCCTATTCTAACCCTGCTACAGGATGTCATTTTCTAAGACAAACCAGACAAAGAGCCTCCCTTTTATGATGGTTTTTATTATGGTTTATGATGAATCAGATATTATTAAATTTTACTTATGAACTTTACCAATCCGCACTTTGCCAGTGGTTGAGTATAGCCTAAACCTTTCTCATTATAAGAGAAAACCTATGTCCAGTAGTAGGACAGAAATGGTTGTGGATGAACGTAGTCTCCTCATCGCTAACAAATTACAAATGATGTCGGTCTTTCCATTTGGTACAACGGTGGCAGATTTCGATGGTATGCATCGACCACAGATTCACGCGTCAATTCGTTACTTGTTACGATGTGTTACTCCGTTTAATAAACCAAAACGTTGACCAAACATATACTTTCATTTATCTCCAATACAACAGCAAGGTGTAATTATGCAACGGACGCGAGCGAGCCGAGTTCCCGCGGACGTAACTTAGATTTTAGAAAGTGGACTGGACGTATGGGAAATATAAGCTTTTGCACCGATTTTGTATGCTCAAACGGTTTCTATTCAATATTGAACCGTAGAAATATTATCGCGAGACCTGTGGAAAAATAGTCTTATAGGTAGTTCAAGATTTTCGCGTTCATATTTTCGTATATGTGTGTAACTTATACATTTGCATGCATACTTGCATGTGTGTAGT
>DWJS01000830.1:0-10138 GCA_018248975.1 Codatractus imalena | reverse complement strand
ATAATACATGTAATTGAGAACACCACAATATTTTTTGCTTTTTTTATTTACATAAATTAATATATTATCAATCTAATAGTGTATCGCGTAGCAAGAAACCGTACATACAATAACTAAGTTTCTTTAATTAATTCATTCTTTAATTAGCTAAATTATATAAATCATTAAAAGTTACACGATGCCCGATCAAACGAGCTCGTATGTAGTGTCGTTTACCTCCCTGCCGTCAGCGCGATACAGTTCGTCGGTGCTCGCGCGCGTGTGCGCCACGGCAGCCTCGAGCGCGTCGGGCGCGGCCAGCGGCGCCAGCAGCGCGCGCACCTGCACCGAGTTCAGCTTGCAGCAGCCCTCGAGCGCCGCGCGCGCCTCCTCCGCCGTGCGGTACTCGCCTTGGATCAGCCGCGCTACCATACATAATACTTTAATACATGCTTTAACCGATTCGCTGCAGACTGCACCGTAGTGGCGCCATGGACATCTTTTGTGTATGTGTACATTTTGTGTAGCACTCGGGTGGAGCCGAAATTTCAACCCATAAAACTCGAATAAATTGACGTTTATCAAAGGTCTTTTGTGAACAAAGGTGTCTTTATTTGTCAAGCAGATCCTTCCAAGAGTGTCAGTTTCAGCAGACCACCCCGCATTGAATCAGTTAATATTCACCCTTTGAACTCGATGTCATATTTGACGAATTGATTCGATTCGACAGCAAATTTGGTTACACCGCCAGCCGAGCCTAGTCCACAAAAGTACTTCAGATAAAAATATCTTATTGCACATCGTAAATAAAGAGATCGGGTTACAAAAGACCACACTGCTGTAGCAGGGCTGTTCGAGTTCACACTTGAAATTGGCCGGGTGCCGTATCAGCGCCGGAATAAAAATGGTCAAAATAAAAATGATCACAGCTGACTTACGTTAAATTGTCAATAAAGAAATAGCCTTTTATCTAAATACAAAAAAATTAATCATAATAATATCGTAAGTGTCATGGTAGCTATCTTGAGCAGGAATATAACCTAGATAGTAGGTAGGGTTTAGTTGAACTGACCGGCCTGGTGCGTCCGCGCGAGGTGGCAGTCGGCGGCCAGCTCCAGCCCCTGGCGCTCGGCCCAGGCGGCCAGCAGCGCCAGGCGCGCCGACAGCGCCGCGCCCCAGCGCGCGTTCACGCTGCCCGGCTCAGTCACCAGCTGAATACCGACAAACGGAACGGTTATTACACTCACGGTACGCGTTATAATCACTCACAAACATAAATACATGTTTTATTACATCGATTTCCAGCTAAGCAATAGGAGTCCAGCTGTGCTCGGTGGATATCAGTTTCATTGAACAAATACAAGAAAAGCCGTAGAAACAAACAATTTATATTTTATCCTACGACTGTTAATATGAAGAATTGTAGTAAATTCTTATAAATCTACTATATGTGTTAATAACTATATTAGCCTCTAAAAATGATCTCATTGTAGAATTCTCATCGAGATGCAGATATAACATGCACAAATTTGCACTTATGTTTAACGAAACAAAAATCACATAAGTTCCTTCAGTTTTTCATATGTGATTTGGCGAGAAAAGATAAAGAAGTGAGATCAAGATCGCACAATGGCTGACCTTATTGAAGCAGACGGCGTTGATGTAGTGGAAGAGGTGCGAGAAGAGCTGTATGGTGAGCGCTGCGTTGACTCGGCAGCGGCGAAGCAGCACCATGGCAGCGGCCAGCGCCTGCAGCGTGGGCGCCGTGGCGTCCGTAGCGTCGCCCGCGCCCGCTCCCGCCCCCGCGCCCGCACCCGCGTCGCGAGTCAGCTCGCCTAGAGCGCGTGACAACTCCTCTTGGAAGCACGACACTAAGTTGCTGTAATGAAAACTTATTGTTATTGTTTCGGCTTTCTTCTTTTACTGTTATCCGACTGTTCTGCAAGACTGCGATTAGTACTGTACTGTAGCTAAATACTACATATAAAGCTATACTACATATATTTTATTGATATAAAAATAAATGAATACAATAAAAATTACGTCATACCTGAATGCGTTCTGCACGGTTGTAGGTAATAAATCTTGGGCCTGCGTTGAAAATGACGATATATGTCGATCGCATTTCAAGAAATGTAATAATTCACTGGCATTCGCCATCCAAAATGCCTGCGCAGCCGAGTCAGTACACCGTTCCTGAAATTGAATTATTTATTTATCTCACTGTCCTGTAATTTTCATTCTGATACACAAAAGTATGTTTAAGAACTATTAAATATGTTAAGTAGTAGAAAATCTATACATACCTGTACTGTAGCGTGTATGAGCGTGGCGACGTGGTGCAAGAAGGCGGTGAGTTTGTGAGCGCGCTCGGTCGGCGTCAGCTCCGGTCGGTAGTGCGTCGACGCGCGGTATCTGCAACGTTAGTTATCGTTGTAAAACAAGTTGCGTCTTATAATAGTCACGATTTTTTGTCAGCAAAATAGTTAGATTATATTCGGTGATATAGTTTGGCAATATTTAACCATATTTAACAATAAGTTTCATAGGTGTATAAAACGGGATTCGGAGGAGACGAGTAAAGGATAGGCCGCAACTTCTTCCTGTGCGGTCAGTACCTACTGTGATATGCTTAGCTAAATACTGTCATACACTTTAGCAAGAGATGTTCATGTCTCGCAATGGACATTCACCCCGAATGGATAGTGAATAGAGTGTATACCTGGCACAGAGGTAGAGCGTGTACACGGGCGCCAGTTTGAAGGCGGGCGCGTGCGGGTCGAGGCGCGTGATGACCGCGGCCAGGAACTGCGCCTGCCCCGCCTCGGGGAACTCCAGCACGGCGGGCAGGATGGGCTCCAGGCCGGGCCGGGCGTTGCTCGCCATCGCGTTAAGCCTGGAAACGACACACCGCGCTCACGTCTAACACTCCAACGATACCGTTCACTGCGTATGAACGTGTTCGTGTATAGTCGTCCCGAAAATTAACCGTTGTTAGTATTGTCAAATCCCCGAATCGACATATTAATCTTTGATAGATCGTAAAATTGTAAAAAAGTAACAAATTATTGTTTATTACATACAAAATTACTAGATTCTACTGCAAGTTATGTGAGATGTGACACTAGAAGTAATGTGTATTAAAACAAAGTAAAACAAAAATATGAGAGACCTAGCAAGCAAACATTAGTGAATCCGTCGTTACCTGCTGTCATGTCCGGAGCCCCCGCTTTTCGCGCTACAGATACTCTTCGTTTCAACGTTACCGTCTAAATCGAACGTGGTCTCATAATTGTCCTTGTACTGCGAATTCGCTATTCGATTCCCGGTCGCGCTCTGGTCCTGATCGTTGTACACCGAGCCCGAATGCTCATCTCTTATGTAGTCATCCTTCGAGTCGTTCAAGTGTTGCGACATCATCAGCGACTCATTGTCCAGTTTGAGCGTGTTGTTGTTGTATGGCGTGTCGTTGGCGTTGTAACCGTACGTGTCGTGCGACACCGGACTGATCGTCCGCGGGTAGTCTGGCTCGTTGGCGTTCGCGTTCGTATCGTACGGGTCGGGCTGGTGCGACGCCAGCGACGTGGGCGACATCGCCCCGCTATTCTCGCCGCCCGACGTCGGCGATCTACCGCGACAGAGGCAATACACAAGCGCACGTGAGCCAATAATAAAACATGCAACGGAAATAAAACGACAAAGGTAAATGACGAACATAAACTGTTAACATAACATCGAAGGTGATTAGAGAAGCGACGGTGCCGAGATATGTATGTGTTCACCGTCCAGGGGGAGTTGAGTAAGGTTTAAGTAACAATAATAATAATTTAAAATGTATTCTGAATGTGACAATGAAAGTGCAATTCTAGGACGCTAATTAGAAAAAGTCAGCTATCATGTGATAACTACGAGTCTAGAGCAAGGCTATTCACAACATAAGAAATTGTTTAGCACAGCTGTGACGTCATGCGACGCATACCTGTCGTATATGGAACCCGAGCCGAAGTGTTGCGATTGCGAGAGGTTTCTGTTCATAAGGTTCTCCTGGGCCGGGTCTACGAATCGAAATGTTGATACCCGACCGAATTTGAGCAAACATCCATGCTGGGAACAAATATCAAAATATTATATCATCGAAAAGTTCTGTTAACATCATGTTGTTAAAATTATATTATTTTTATAATTAATAAATTGCAAGTTGTTTTCAATTTGCTTTTTAAAATGCTTTCATTCAACGCAGAATATCTAAACTATGCGTAGCGTAGGCAAACCTGCAGCCGCTTTTAATATGTATAAAGTTTATGTGAAGCATAAACATATTGTAACGTATACATACGTATCGTTGTATGAATATGCCCGAAAGTTCCATAGTTTCGGCGTATACTTGTACCAATTTGTGTCATATGAGTCACGTAATGAGCCTATTATTTATTCACTGAAAACTTTTAAAATAAATAGGCATAGGTATTATGTAGGGCTATAGAATAATAGATAATGGATCTATTTTAGAGTCAGAGCAATGTAACATAGCTTTAAAACAATATGTAAGAAGACATTAATTCAGTTAACATGTTCGTGGCACGAAGAAGATTTTTTTAATGATCATACGTCACAGTGTACATATTATTCCTCGCGTGTGGAAACAAGAGAGCTATTGCGGGAACACGGCGCATTAATATCATATTAGGGAGGCTTTGTGCTAAATCCCCCTAGCCCGATGGAGTTTACGTGTGTAGAATTTTACATTTTATGTCAGGATATCGAAGGCTTTCACTCGAAAAATTGAAAGCGTGCCCTGATAAACTACGAGTTCAGCCTCATTTTTGTTTGAATAAATTTTAAAACTATTTACTTGATTTATCATTTCTCAACAAATTAAGTAATCTTAGTCTTCATACTAAAGTTTGTTGATGAAATAAAAAAATTAAACTGAAAATTCTTGTGCCAACAAATTGATTATAAGAATCGATCGATCAACGTCGGAGCGGACGGGACTTGTATTGTGAACGGTAGTAACTAAATTACATACGCGCTTCCATGCTTCAGAGGGTACGTTAAGCCATCAGTCCCGGATCTTATAATCAGATTTAATGTGCATAATCAATACAGATTACAATTTAATTTGCAGTTTTTAAACAGTTAACTGTTCTAAACAGTTTTACCAGGTACAAAATGTCAGAAACGGTTTTGCCACGACGCGACCTCCCTTCACCAATCCGCATTGGTGCAGCACGTCAGAGCGCTTCAGCCTTCCATCAGCTGCAGGGGAAGAGGAGAAGGAGCCGTTTGGGGGGTTAATATATGTAAACAGTGTTGCGGCGAACCTGCAGCCTTTGCGTATGCATGACTCGGCGGCCGTTGACGTACACGTGCGCGTCGGCGTGCAGCGGCGTGACGCTGCAGGCGCCGCCGTCCGCCGCCAGCACGCAGTGCCGCGGCTGGATCGACGGGCCGTACAGCTGCAGCGCGGTGCCGTTACCGGAACCCACCTGACGAAACCGTCGCGGATTAACCAAACACATTCGTAACAAACATCTGACGTAGTTAAATGGGCAGCTATGCAGCATTTTAATTTCAATTCTACGCTAGGCAGACAATGCTAAATAATGTATTAACATTTCCGTTTGTTGTTAATGTTGAATAGTTGCTTTTGTTCGTGGCATCCACGACACATTGTGTCGTGGGGTAGTTTGTTTAGAAATTAGCATAAATGTATTGGATTTTAATTCGTAATTTATGCAAATTTTAAAGAACACCACAATTTATTAAAATATTAATTTTTAAACAGTCTATATAATTATGTGTTTACTCCTGACTTCGAAGGACTGAACATATATAAATATAGAACGAGTCGCGGTAGTCTGAACGCAAACCTAAAATACTGTTCCGATAATAGATAAAAGGAGCGGAATTACATCCGCTTGAAGATCAAGCGCCTGTAGTAGTGGTTGTCATCACCATATAAACTTTATTAACCTGTATACAATCTATGAAACCGCTACATATATGGGATTTTATTATCTCTACTTTCTCAAAACCGAAATATTAAAAAATTATACTTTCTAAAATAAATTTCCACACTTCCCGTATACTGAATTATTAACAACCACTGAATAAAAAGACCGAGTGAGAAACGAGGGGATGTTCACGAAACCTTTATCAGATCTTTACCGGGTTTATTTATCAGATATATTAGATAGATTTAGAAGGAGCAAATGGAATTACAATCCGTCCAATTTCGGCCGGTTCATTTGTACAAAGCAAAGTTCATTTGTGTAGCAAGGCGTTGAGTGGCGTGGTAATTTGCTAATTTATAGGAAATAAAAGGTTGCAACTGCTGCAGGCGTACTTAAACTACTAGAAACCGACCGAAGGTACGATTAGGGTTGCGGAAAAATAAAACTAATTTCGGACATGGTTTCGGCTAATTTAGGCAAAACAAAACTAACTTCGGACACATTGTTCCCGTTTCGGCTAGTTTAGGCAAAA
Source organism: Codatractus imalena (assembly GCA_018248975.1). Lineage (NCBI taxonomy): Eukaryota > Metazoa > Arthropoda > Insecta > Lepidoptera > Hesperiidae > Codatractus > Codatractus imalena. The sequence continues at coordinate 3,670 of DWJS01000830.1, read as the reverse complement.
CTAAACTAACTTCGGACATAGTTTCGGATTCGGCCGGAAATCGGCTGAACCATCGGTCGTATCGAAACTCAATGTTTTGCCATTATGGCGTACCGTTTGACTAATTTCGGGTGAGGTTGTGTCTAATTTTCGCCGATAGACGAAATCGCGTTATGTTGAGGTTACCTGTTTTAGTTTTGTGCGTTATAGATATACGTGTAAAAATACCCTAAAATTTAATACACAAAAAAATTACATGTCTGAATAAATTTTAGTTTCAAATTTGATTGAAACTAAGATCATGGCCGATTGTTCGGTTTCAGTTTCGACTGAAAAACACATTTTGGTCAATAGAACCACAGAGATCTAGAACTATACGCTGATTATTTATCAAAAACAGTCCATAAACACCAAAGTATCACATAACAAACAATATAGAAGAAAATGCTTCTTGAATTGGGGAATAAAATAAAGTGTTTTCTTTTGTAACATGACCTAACGCTAAAGGAGGATAAATGGCAAGGAGAAAATGGTATTGCTATAATAAAAAAACAGCGAAGTACGTGACGGACTATGCTCAGTGAATGGTTGTATAGTCGTGATAAACCATTATTTTATGGGTATTAAAAAAAATTACTTCAAATAATTTTCAAATATACTTAGAATAATTTAATATTCTTGCGATGTGAACAAAAAAATCATTGAAGTATTTTATATGAGTCTTACCTACATATTTCTTCGAATTTTTAACACAACACAATAATAGGACAACAATACTGACAGCTTTAATAGCTTAAAAAAGCCTTTACACCTCTATATCAAGCTTTAATATATAAAGTGTGTGTGTGCACCACAAATATGTGTACTTAAATTTATTTTCAAATCCCTCCGTTTATCTACTTATACAAATAAATAAAATTGGAGTGTCATATAACAAAACAATATTTTTTTTAAATTTATTCTGTCTCTCCGTTTGTAATCTCCAAAACTACTGGGCCGATTTTAATTGTTTTTTCACCAATCGATAGCCACGTTATCGGAAAGTAACATAGGCTATATTTTATTTTGAAAAATTACAATAATGTAACCCAAAAAAAAAACCATGTAGTACAGAATTTAAATACTCATTTGTAGGTAACAAATAAGTCCGCGAGGGCATATACCAATCTGTCATAGAATATTAATTTATTCGCGACGAAGTCGCGGGCACCAGCTAGTCCGTAATAAGATCCCAATGATATACGGACAAACTGATCAACGGGACGAAATAATAAGAATTCCGTTTGTTTCTAACTCTCCTCCTTAACTTCGTAAGATATAACATGAAGAAACTCTTTTTGCGGTTTCACCAAATATTATTTAGGAAATTGTTGTCAACTAATTGAAATATTAAAACTACTTTCAAACGTGTTTCATTGCTCATTTAATAAAATAAAGTGTGTGATCAGTTCTGTAAAGTTTCAGATCTGTTTAATTCTGTTACCAAGAATTTATTTAGGACGAACCAATACTGAGAATAATTGTTTCTCGATCATATCTATAAAGGCAACTATTATAGAGTATTTCAATATAGAAGTGTTAACCCTACCTCTACTATATCAGTGATCCGGAGCCGGCGACCGTTTTCGAGCGTAGAGCCGTCGGGGGCCACCTCGAGCAACATCGGCTCGTTGCCCGGCCGCGCGCTGCCCGCGCCCGCGCCAGCTTTCTTCTTGCGCCGACGCGGCTGCGAGTCCGTCGGCCGCCGCCGCACGTGGAACATGATGGAGCCTGGATGACAAAGCGTTGCAAACTTATGTGTTTTATACACAGCATTCTACGGATAGAAGCGCACATAGCCCCGCGGCTTGTGTTGATTAATCTACGAATTTAAGCAACCTTGGACGCGATCGGCAGTTGGATGGGAGATCGCTAGCGACAAAGTTTCATGCGCGCTTCCATGATTCGGAGGGCACGTTAAGCTGACGGTTCAGGTATTATCGCAGGATAACAGTCGTCAAACTTTGTCGGAGACTTATATAGCGGTTTAAAAACTTCCGCCACGGGTTCGCCACTAACCCTCTCCAACAATCCACATCGGAGCAGCATGGTATGCTCCAGGCCTTCTCCAGTTGCGGGGAGAGACTCGTAGCTAGCAGTGGCGCATAAAAAGGGTTGCAAACATACTCCTGATGAATCTGAAGGCGGACACTCTAACGACTAGGAGATAAGCCACATGCATGTTGATGTCTATGTTCTAATAAAGTGAAGTATGATGAAGTTCTCAGTGCCACAAAGCAGTAAGCCTCGGACTCAGATTTTCACCGAACACTAACACTAGGGATTGAGACGATCAATGTAAATCGTTCACGTAAATAAACATATCAAGTTTATTATCTGTTAGCGGTACAAAACACTTTTTTTAATTTAAGGACATGTCATGAACGAGAATAACTTTATGTTCGGTACTTATAAAATAATACACAAAAACGCATCACAATTTGTACAGGGGTTTGTATCTCACAATTCATAATGGCACCCACGGCAATGTAGAGATTTTGCATTGTAATGTCGTCGATACGAGATGAATTGAATGAAGACGTTTGTTGTGCTCTCAAGAATTACGGCAAATTGTTATGAATTCAATTTAAATTACATTACTATTACAGCCAGATATAATTATATATGTCTCGGAAATTACATTCCTATTGTAAATAATGTATTTACAATTCTAACATATTCAACTTTATATAGAAAAGAGAGAAAATCCAAAAAAGACGATGCAAAGAGGTATAAGTAATTGAAGGAGACTGCTCATCTTCATTTAGACGACTTACTTCGACGTCGCAACAAACGAACGAGTGTGGTAGAAAATTGGCAAATTCTATTTGAGAAAATTTGTGAAGCGTTCCATTAAGTGAGTTCGCGCTCCGGCGGCGAGAGTGCCGCAGGGCACCGCCGGAGCGAGCGAGCGGGGAGCGCGCCTGCTTGCGGAGTGAACGAGCGCGTCTAGTGTCAACATCATTAGCGTCTACTGTGCGGCTCGTCTCGTCGAGCCACGAAAGCGTTAATATCTAACAAACTAACCAAGCGTACGTGTATGTATCTATGTATACTTGAACTATACACGCTTACACCCATGCAATAAATCCTATCGACATATATGAACTGGAAACATTGTGCAGTCAAGCAAACTTACAAATTAAATACCACTACAATTTAGTAGTAGTAGTAGTAGTAGTACCAGCATTTTTAAAGTCAGTTGATAGCTTGAAACCTTACTCAGAAACCTGCGAAATTTCGCAGTTAACAAAATCGACTACTACTACCAAATATTACGTTCAAACGAACGAACAAATTGCTTTATATTATTTAGTATATATTATAACTAGTGGTCCAGCATGCGGTCGAAATTCGATCGTAAATTATATATTTTTTTAAATTTGATGGTTATTGACGTTCTTTTGTCAAAGATTCTGTCAATCTGACGTTTTAACGTTCTTTGCGGACAATCTGTTTGGCTTGTCATTGTACGAACGTATATAATGATATATGTGTGTGTCAAATGCATGGTAATGTGCGTAATGTATTATTTAAGGAATTTATGTACGTTTGGAAGTGGTAGAACTCGTTATGTTCGACCGGGGAGGTACCACCGCCACCCTCATAATCCTCCGTGAAGCAATTTTAGTGTTTCGGTTTGGAGAGGCGT
>DWJS01000829.1:0-10139 GCA_018248975.1 Codatractus imalena | reverse complement strand
AAAAAACGATTAAAACCTACATAGATAGCCCCATACATACAAATTCTTGCCATTTTTATGTACATGATTAAAAAAAACGTTTTCTTATTTAAACACTGGTTTCAGTGAGTGACAATATTTGTATATAGTTGTTTTACTAATACTATTAATTCAAAAACTCAATTCCATGCGTGCGAAGTCGCCAGGAACAGCTAGTTTGTTTATAAAGCTAATCGGTGATATATATATTTTTTAAATCGACGATATGGTATTTAGAAGTAACTATCTATACAAAGTATTTAAAGTCTATATACGACGTACATACACGAGAAATAGTGACAAATAGTGACAGTTATTGTTTTTTTGACAAAAGAATCTCAATAACGTTCAAACATGACAAGTAATAAACATGCGGTGTATAACCTTGAGGCAGTGCGGGCAGTGCACGGCGGCGGCGCGGCGGTGCGCGCGGCGCACGTGGTCGAGCGTGGCGCGCCGCGCGGACGAGCGGTACGCGCACCGCGTGCACGCGTACGGCAGCTCGCGCACCGCGTGCACCTTCTGCATGTGCGTCGCCAGCGTCAGCACCGCCGCGAAACGACCCTGCGACATTGTAATGACACGAAATGCTAGTTTAAGTATATCATGATTCATTTATTTCATTTACATGTTTGCGGAGTATTCGGTCACTGTTTAAAATTACAACATTAATGATGACGTTAGTGCTCAGGATTGTTGTTAAGCGAGCGATATTCACGAGTAAATGCACGTGGCAATACTACGCGAATATAGCATTTACACAATCGTATTAGGCTATCTCGGGTAGACTATTATTATGTCTCACGAGCATTATAACATAGAGAGACAATATTATTAACATTGTCACTCTATGTTATACTGTTATGTTGTCCCATTTATCCGTATAAAATCAAAGGGTTCGCTCATAATCACTGTGCAAAATAGAAAAGAGACTAATAAAAATATTAATCCTATAGATTCTAAACCAATCCCAACTATTAAATCTTTTACATTATACTATTCGTCCTGATAAGTGTGTACTGGAAATTGTAAAAAATGATACGAGCATGTTTAAAACAGTTATTTCAGCGCACTAGATCTGCTCAAACCACACTCACCTCGCATATGAGACACGCATACGTGTACAAGTTGGGCGTCTTTGTGTCGACGGGGTGCGTCTCCTTGAGGTGCTCGGCGAGCGCGTCGTCGTCGGCGAAGCGCGCGAGGCAGCAGTAGCACTGCGGCGCGTCGGGCGGCGCGCCGGCCGGCGGGGGCACCACGTGCCGCAACAGGTGCTCCGTTAGCGCGCCGCTCTCGTGGAACATCTCCTGGCACTCAGGGCACTGGGGAAACGATTATTGTAGTCGATTTTTTTTGAGTTCCGTACTCATAGGGTGCCAACAGAAACCTATTACTAAAACTCAGCTGTCGGTCTGTACAGTCACAAGACTGTACTTATTGATCCGTCATACATAGACACTTGAAATTTTCACAAAGTATGTAAGCTATCACAATAAAATAAACATAAGTAAAATAAAAGCCTTAAAATAATAACCATGACAGGTTTTACCTTTATCTTACTTCCCATATGTGTTCGCTTAATAGACATTTTCTACACTTAAAGCCACACCTCTAGGATTCCATCTCCATGACAGGACATTGTGGGATGTGACTATGTTACCATGGACACACACACATATATCTACATAAACATGCAGACCCATACCAAAAACGTAAATTCATCATTTGAATATCTAGCTGGCTGGGGAACAAAACCCTGCATGTCAACCAGTATGGTGACTGTTTCGCCACATGGCTAACTCAATGTATATCTGAACGTAATAATAATAATAATAATAAATGTGTATGCAACTTCAACCCACCTCAACAGCAATAGATTCCCTATCGATCTTGCCGGTATCGCCGGCCTGTCCGAAGTAGTACCGCTCGAGCGACACGGTCTCCTCCGGCTTGATCTCCTTCTTGATGTTCTTGAGCGGTATGTCGTCGAGGTCGGGGTCGTCGTCCACGTACGTGCTCGCGCGGGCCTTGCGCCGCGGCCGCGGCTCAGACTCCTTGTCTTTGTTCTTCTCCTGTTTGATCTTCGTGCGGCGGAGGGCGAGCGGGATCTGAGACAAATGTATTTAGGTAACACTGTGCACGTTTATTGCAATTATTGCTGAGATCAACTGAAGGTCGCTTTCAGTTTCGGCAAATAAACCCACTTTCAAACCGAATTAGATAAAACCGTCAGTCGTACCGAAAATCGGTGTACGTGTATTGTAGCGTACAGTTCTAACTAATTTCAGATGAGGTTTCGGGCTCATAGTCATCAGCGGAGTTCGGCGATCGACGAGATCGCAGTAAATTATGGTTCTATGTTCTTCTCAACAGTAAATGAGAGATTATATACTGCTAAAACATAATCCTTCGGCAGTAGTCGGATCAATGGAAAATTTCAGAATGTCTGTCAGCTTCCCGAAGCTTACCTCCTCATCATCATCCTCCACGTAAGTGGTCTTCTCCTTGCGACGTTTCTTCGGCGGCTCGGGCTCCGGTTCAGGCTCCTTTTTCCGGCGGCCGCGCTTGCTGCGTACCTCAGGCTCCGGTTCAGGCGACTTTTCTGAACGTTCGCCCTTCTTATGCTGTACGAAATAATTGTGAATTATTATCGATTATAAGACATCATACTATGTATGGTCATTATGGTCAGTCATATGACGAATGAACACTTTTTGCAAATTTTCTTATTTCTGGTCTCATCAAACACTTGTTCCTGATTGTATTGTAATCACGTTAAGTTATTGAATTGCTTTGTGACTGTATTAAAATGATGATGACTTTATCAAAATAATAATAAATAGACACAAAAGACAAAGGTATATTAAAATTAAATAAAAATTATTTGTGTTTTTAAATTCGACATTCTAATGATTGACATGGTAATAAATTGATATACAGTGAAAACTTTTATGTGATAAATCAATTTGTTATAATAATTGATTAAAATGATTCCATAAAATGTGTATACATATATTTTTGCTGTTACTGTGAATTCATGCGGTGATAACAGTTAAAATTTATTACTAATACTTAATATTTACAGTTAATATATATAAAAAAAAAACAATGATATATATAAAACACACTTACTTTAGGATACTTCCAGCTCTTGAATGGGTTCGCGGCGATCCTGTTTAGTCGCACGGTGATAGAGTCCTTGACATCCAGTTTGGTCTGCTCGGCGATGTGAGCCACGATGTTATCGAACGCTTGTCCGGGAGATATGCCAAATCTGTGTAATAATGACATTTCTTTTTTTACGAAATTTAATCAGCAAGCGATCATGTAGTCCACTTGATGATAAGTGGCCAATGCCGCCCATGGAATGTTTATTACACTATATCAGATCGGAATCCTACTTAGATAGGTCAGACTTCTTGCTACCACTGAGGACTAATGGATGAATTAATAGATAAACATGGAATGCCTCAAACACATGTATCTCCCTGTTGTAAATAAGCTAGTATATCTAACTACTATCTATGTAATATTACATGATACTACTATTACATGATATCTAAAAAAATCTTTAAAATACCTTTCTCTCCACACCAGCTCATCCAAAAACTGTTGTATAATCTGTCGGGACAACAACGAGAGAGTGTTCTGGAACATTCGCGGGACGATACGTCTCAAGTACTCCATGATATTGGCATTGCTGTTCTTGGAGGCCTGGTCACCATGTGAGGAGGACTGGTGGACATTCTTGAAGCCCATGGCCACGAGCGTGCCCTTATCCACAGTGAGGTCCGTAACAATGATTGATGACGGATGCACCCAATGGCTCAATGGCTCCAGAATCTTTTGGAATCGCTTCTTATAGTTCTTTTCGTACTCTGCTAAGGGTTCCACAGCCCGAAGTCTAATCTGTGTTTACCATTTATTATTTATAAATAGAACACATCAAAATGAAAAATTATAGAATGTTTTAAAAAGCCCTATAATAATAATAAATTTTTAGGAAGCAGTAGTTTCGCAAGACAACCCTTCATGGATTTATGAAAATTTAAATTTAAAGGTTTTATTTTAAAGGGCGCAATTTAGATAAAACAAATAAAAAACCTCAAAGTTTTTTTAACAAGTACGTAGAAAGATCGTTAAAACACACCGATTTCTCGACGGGATCCAACACGCCCAACACTTCAACTTTGACCTGTCGCTGCGTGCCGTCGTGGCTGGTGGTGCCCAGCGAGATCACGCCCACCTCCACCTTTTTGCCGCTGCCACCCAGCCACGGCATGTGCTGGTGCACGGCGGACGTACAAACAGCCCTCAACCACGTAAACAGTCCCTTCACGTATAAATTGTCCACTTTCACCCACTGAACTACGTTTTGCACGTTGGTCTGACACGCCCAGTGGTATATGAGTTTCAGGAGAACGCTCGGCGGGAAGGTGGCGCCTTCAAAAATCGAACTTGAATATACCGAGACGAAACGAGTGGGGCAACACTCGGATATCCAAACGTAGCCGCCAGAGTAGGGGAACTTTGATACATCTGAATACATGCCTGAAATTGAAATAGTTTGTTTATTGTTCATGTTTTCATTTCTTTATTATTCATTCTTTATTAGTCATAACTGTAAACAGAATACTAAACTAGAAAAAAATTGGATACAATAGCAAAATAAGGTGTGTCTCCAGACCTTAATAAGTTAACAATAAATAAAATTACACCTCATTCATAGCAATTAGATATTTAATTTAAGGCCTAGGAGGAGTATGTTATTTATGTTCAGGTATTTATTGAAGCTATTGAGTTGTGAAGTCTCACCGAGCTTGAGCTTGTTCCCGGCGTGCACGGCGCACCACTGCTCGGAGCGCACGAGCCCCTGCTGGATGAGCCACTCGGTGAACTTCATGGGCGTGTGGATGAGCACGGACTTCACCTTGCTGTCGAGCGCCGCGCGGTCCGTGGGCGGCGCGCCGTCCTTCGCGCGCAGGTAGGGCCGCGCCACCACCACCAGCGACGGGAACGTTTTGCCTGTTGACCGACATCGTTAGTAAACGTGGCCGTCTCACAACATCCTTTTCACATGTTTATTTAAAATACCAAATTTTCATGTGGAAGAAAACACATTCATATGTATTCATACCTGTTTTTGCACAATAGGAATAAACAAAAAAATACTAAAAGTGGCTACTATATTTTAATATGTTTAATTGGCTAAACAGTATGTCGTTAACAATTATCATTGACCTTGTACTGTTCCATTGCTGGGCACAGGTCTAATAATAAAGATGATTTAGCCATAGTCCACACTGGCCAGATTGCTAGACTTTTAAGAAATTATTTTAGAAATTACTCTCATGAAAGGCTCTTTCATGATGCTTACTTTGCTTAAATTTTTAATACTACTGGTTTTAGTTTTTATAAATAAGCCAATTGGGCACGTCGCTCAAACTTTTGAACTGACTAGCTACAAAAAATGCAACAGATATGTCTTTCTTTTTTTCGAAATTTGTTAAATCATACCTTGTAGCTTGTTGAAAGACACCTCTCTGGAGTCAGCAACATTTTTATTTCCGTCCTCTTTAGTGAGGTCCACGATGGCAGTTGCTTTAGTTGCGCTGCCTGTGAGCAAGCCACCAATAGCGGTTGCTTCGGATGGACGAACATTGGTCACCACACTGTGCACATCTGTTTACAATATGAAGGTTTATCATTTTCTAAGTCGTCACTGAGTAAAAAATACTTGATAATAATTATGTATTCATTTTATGTGTACTTTAACCTATGATGAGAATTTTATATTTTCTTATAATTTGATCAAAATCAATATGTACATTGCAATATTTAGGGTACAAATATGTATTTCTATTTTATTTTTTTACTAGTGACCGGTCCTGGCTTCGCCCGAGGGCGTAAAACCTCCATGACTCTGCATTTTATATCTGTAATATCTTCGATAATATTCATTTAAATCATATTCTGTAAATGGTCCATGTTGATCTACATTAAACGCTTTAATATATAAATTAATGCTGCATTGCTTGCAGATAATAATTGGATAAAAAATGGTTATTGTGGGTTTCCCCGGAGAGATCAACATATACCATCACAGAATTTCTTGTACGCCTTTTTAAGATGTCCAATACTGTAGAACATTATGTTCATCTATCTCATAGCATTCAACCAGCATTTACAATGTAAGCACAAAAAATGTGTATATTTACGACTCACATTAGAAACCCATAAAATTATCAGTGGTTACTATGTTATGCATGTAATATACATATAAACCTTCCTCTTGAATCATTCTATCTATTAAAAAAAAACGCATCATAATCCGTTGAGTATTTTAAATATCTTAGCATATATATTCACAGATATTTAAAACTAGGCGAGCGGGAAGCCACACTCTTTTATACTATGGAGTGATAGTGATATTACAATTGCTACTAGAACTTTGCTACAATTCTTTCTACATAGAATCATTTTAAGAAATATACTTACTTGAAGGAGCCAATGTTTTATCCTTTGTCTTTGTATCTTTGTCTTTTTCTTTTTCATCTTTCTTCTTGTCTTTATCTTTCTTTTTCTTCTTGTGTTTTAGTTCTGGTGATTTAGCCCTGTCTGGAGATGGGGAGTGCTCCTTTTCTTCTCCACGAATCTTCCTTGGACGACCTATTAACAAATTTGTACATAATAATTTTATTGCCTGTCCCTAGCTGGCTAGTTAAGAGCTATAGTATCGTAACTTGTACTTGTCGTAATAGGTGACTAAAAGGGGACCCCCAGTGCCAGACCCCATTGGTGAACCAAAAAAATAAACCAATATAAACTATTACCATGTGAACAGATATTGAATCTGATCTTGATAAAACATAGAACTTGTGCTTTGATGCTTGAATTCTAAATGTTTAATCAATGAAAAGAACTCTACAGATTCAGTCTGCTCTTTTCTGTGAGTCAGTCAGTGTTAGTAGTTAAATAATTAGCTAGATACTATTAGGCAGCCAAGTATATTTACTATTATATTAATGATACATGACTATTAATAACATGTGTACTGTAACCAATACACATCAACATATATATGTCTGAGGCACTAAAAGCCCATATGATAAGGTAGTCCTCTGAATGTAGACCATTTGCCCTATTTCACAATGACTTCGTGTCAACTTACACTGAGAGCAGCATATATTGGGCATTTTTGTATTGATTATTTATTGAGTTTATGATAAATTGCCACTAACCATAATCTGAAGATTTGCTTACATATAGAACTGTACCTCTTTTGCCAGTCTTCACTTCCTTTGTAACAGACAAGGATCTAGACCTGGATCTTATGATATCTGCGCTCTGTCTCTCGAGGTCCTTAAGAACTGGTTGCCTGTATGTCAATAAATTAATGTAAAATTAAATGTTCAGTTTTTTCATTTAAAAAAAAAAAGAAACACTTTCTACACTCATAGCCCCACACTAGGATTCCCTGTGTCGTTGGTGCCATGTACACATAAAGACAATACACATACACCCAGACCCAGAACAGAAATCCAAATTCATCACTTAAAATTTCTGACTGGTTGTTATTTTGGATATCCTTTTTTTCCCTTCTGTTCACAGGTAACCAATGAGTTGATGTATACAAATTTAATTAATAAACTCAAACAACTCTAAATTCATGATATTTGTCTTGAATAATTTAAAAGTCTTAATATATATGACAAAAAAAAATATTTAGTACTTCATATGCAGTCACATTTCACAAGACATTATGTCCTAAAATAAAAATGAGTTATATAGATATTACTTCATGAACAAAAAATGCAATGTTGATGATAATTCATTGCATTTGAAATATATTAGATAAAGGTTAAGAGACTTTACATCATAAAGTGAGAACTAAAAACTACTCAAATACACTGACATAGCTCACTAGAGGATAACTTACTTTCCAAGCAACTGGTAAGCTGTGAATTGGTCACCATTGTACACAATTTCGCCACCTGTATTCTTGACCATCTCATCCAGTTTATTCTGGATGCTCTTGTATTCCTCATCAGCAGTCTTATAAGCCTGGAGTTGGACTTCCGCCAGCTCCTCCTCCCAACACTCGAGCTCCAGCGTGGGTACATCGGGACCGAAGTACGAACGCTTGTACAAATCCGCTTCGATTATCTCCGGCGGCGGCACTACAGGCGGAGGCTCCTATATACCAATAACACACATAAATATACATAAACAAGCGCGGCGAAACAGCCAAGCGCTGTCATATTCTAGTTTCGAATAAACACGCACCTCGCTGTCTGCTTTTACTTTTTTTATCTTCATTTTGAATATGTCTCACGTATTCATTAGCGCTTTATTTTGAACGTATAGATGTTATCTATTGGATTTAGAAAATACAGCAGTAATAAATATAATAATTGAGGGCTGAACTCAAATGACATTAACTGACGTGATCGGTGATAGCTTCATAGCTTGTCGCTTGATGCACAGATTACTTAGAATTACAGCAGTTGTTACAAAAAACTGCAATTCGAATATAATAAAAAGCGACTCATAGATTTTTTTTGATGGCTAGGTTACAATGGGATTCTCAAACTCGTTTATCATTTATTACGTATCAATATTTTTCCGTATTAACGATCATTTATAGGAAAATGACAACAGTTTAATATTCTGACTTGTTCACGTACAATGTTAACGTACAAACATTACGCACGTAGGGCTAAAACAGGCGAATAATTAATGATATATTGTGTAGACTTTAAAAATAGAGTTCCCGTTTTGAATCATACAACGAGCGTTCTTGCTCATGGGTACATGTTATTAATTATTCATTTTTCGTTTTTTCTTTGACAGTGTGTGTAATATGTATGTAGTAAAGTGCTTTAAGTTTTATAAAACCTGTTCATGGTAGAAAATGCAAAATGAAATATTGGTCTATTTTCTGCACAGTAAAAAGAAGTTATGATTCATAGTATCCACTACAGAATTTTCCAAATATACAGGTACTATGTTGTAGTCTATAGGCTACAATAAAGATACAATAAAGATTTTTTACTTTATACCACTCGCTTTGCTTACATTAAAGTCTTACAAATGTACTATTTATAGTCTGTACTGTACTTACATTGTATTTGTAGTCTTTGGTCTGTACAACAAACATAAAAACATGACAGTTCAACGACTGTGAAAAAAGAGAATTTGTGATGAAATTATCAAGATAGTGTTAATCAGTTGTCGTAAAACAATTAAAAAACAATGGAAGCTGTCCCCAAATTGCCATTAATTAGTTTCGAATTGAAAGTGAGTCCAGAGAATACGCATTTCGGGCCGAAGTTGAAACAGGTAAGATTAGTGTCAATAGTGACTGGATGTTCTAAATAGCGATATGTACCTAACTCTTTGTGTTGATTGTTCGTAGTATATATCTGAGGCGTATAGGGAGGACCCTGATAGCTATGGGAATGAGATGCACACGTTGGAAGGGTTGCGGTCGGCGGCCGTGCGCGCCTCCATCGACGCTACGGGCGTCAGCGCCCTTGTCCGCTACTTCTGCCAGCTCCGAGCGCTACAGAGTCGGTTCCCGATGGCGAAAGGTCAACCTGCCGCCTGCTCTTTCACCTGGTGAGTCGTGGTAATTAGATTAGGGAGAATAGTCACTAATCCAATTTTGATTTGACATCTGAATCATATAAACTACTTCATGATCATAATACATTCATAATAAGTTTATTATTAAGTGCTTTATGCATAGTAAATAAATGTGATAATTGAACAGGTGGAATAATCAATTAAAATCAATCAAAATAAATAAATTGAAATTGAATTGAATTTAATTAAGGATCGACTCCACTGTCACCACTGCCACATCTGTTTCTGTCTATTGAGCTCAGTATAACACAGCTATGTTCTCATTTGAAGGACATTCCAACTTAGTCCTCAGGGGTAGCACTAGCAATGCATATATGCAATTAGAAGCATGAATCAGGAGCGGCTCTAGCTTGTGTGGCATCCATGTGCAATGAAACCGTGCAATAAAAACCAAAACGATGCTCTTAGCTGTCTCAAGGAGCGCCACGGCGCCCCCTGAGACGGCGACACCTGTTGCATTGCACACCCTGCAC
>DWJS01000828.1:0-10140 GCA_018248975.1 Codatractus imalena | reverse complement strand
ATTGAAAACGCGTACACTAAATTTGTGCTACTCTCATGGACACTGCATTAGGTCCATAAATGTCATAATTTTTTTTCGCGGCTTTATTTTCACCTTTTTTGTAATAAAAATTTAAAATGTATCGAATTTCTTCATTAATTCTAATGACACTTATTTTGACAGCAAGAAAAACAAATTAAAATCACACGTGTTCCTAATTTGAATTCAGAGTTATCTTCAGCCAGAAAGATTTCATTACAAGTTTATGCATACTATATGTATGCGAAAAGACTTTTCCCCAGCTTTATATTAAAAAATCCTCAGGCGTAGCTAAAAATCTGTAATACTTGATAGCTTCTACTTGGGATAGGTAATAGAAGTCCAGTGTATATGATAATATAATGATAACATAAATCGACTGTATAAAATTGATGACCGTTTGATGTAAAATGATAACTGCAATCCATAGCCGTTCTAGAACTGACCTCAAACACTACCCTGGAGCCCTTTATTGTACTAGAAAATTAATTATGTAGGTATATAATCTAGAGACAATGACGCCAGATAGCTGGAAACACATTTTAAATATTTTCTTGTAATTTATCCCTGGATAAAGGACGCGTTGGGAAAACTTTGAAGATTGGAATCTGATCTGAAATAAGGCGTTAGGTTACTCGAAACATTAAAAATAGCCTTTTAAGATTGCGAAATTGAAAATGAAATGACTGATAAAATGGCTTTTCTGAGACAATTTCTTTCGCAACGTAAACTTTATACTATTTTCAGCTTAGGTTAGGTTGCGAAAATATTTCTGAGCCGTTCAGATATGTTAAAATAATGTTCGTATGAAAGTATTTTGAAGGTGAAGAAGTGTTAATCCTATTTCTCTCTGAGATGAGTAGTGTTAAACTTTGCTTTTTTCAATGTGATTTATTGAGTGTTTGCAAGTTTGATGGAGCAATATGAGACTTACGTAGATAAATATACTTTAGAATGCATTTGTAGTCTCGACCTGCGCGACTTACGAGGGTACCTCATTAGGACATATTCGTAAATGGTGTATAGATTCAAAAGCCCTCCAAATAGTAAGTCAAAGTCAAAGACAAAGTCAAAGACAAAGTCAAAGTCAAAGTCAAAGTAAATTCTTTACACAATTCTTTTTGAACGTCAAAAATCTACAACCAATTCGCAACGTGTTACAGTACGGAGAAAAAGTGGCGAAAGAAACTCCATAACACATCTTTTCCACAGAATATAACAATTACAAAAATAAATAATTTAAAATAATGGCGCATGTTGAGCTGAAGCTGCTTCAGACCACACGTTCCCCCCGTCCTTATAAACATTTATTTTACGCTTGTTTACATAGCGTTTGTTACATAGTAGTTGTTTTCTGAGAGATGTGTGATATTGTCTGGAATTCTATTATAAAAGCGAATACAGATCCCCATGAAAAGAATCAAATGAAGGAGTGATAGTCAAGTGGTTACGAATTTAGCTTCTTTTACTGGACTGTAGGGTTTGACTCAAAGGCACGTAGCTCTAATTTTTAGAAATCAGGTGCGTATTTTTAAATAATTGTAACTTGCTTATCGGCGAAGGAAAACATCGTGAGGAGATTTACATGCCTGGGAGCACTGCAAAAAAAGGTCTCAATGGTCTCCACTAATTCGCACTTGACCAGTGGGGTGGACTATGGCCTAAAACCTTCTCACTAAGAAAGGAACTGTGCCGAGCAGAGAGAGAGAAATGAGTCAATGATGATGCAATATTTAATATTATTTCTATTGTTTACATACTCAAAGGTCGATTGGTAAGGAATGCGCCCTAAGTCCGCCATTGTAGCATATTTACCGTGAATAACTAAATATTTCATCTTGTAACGTAACCCGAGCATTCTATCGTGGTCGCTTCCGTACATACTGCGGTGAGTAATTGAAATTAATATAGAACGCTCCGAGAGATAATTAATTTGTACACAAAACAAGCATCTGAAACAGTCAGTTTGTGTCTTGAATTATTTTATAGAGAAATTTGAAATGTTAAGATTATATATTCGCCTTCCTTCTTAGATAGCGTATATTTAGATAATTTGTCTTCTTTTTAAAAATCCACTAAAAGAAAGAGACCCTGGCAATAAAATGTAATATTAATATGTAAGTAATGGTCATACATAACTAAACTAAATGTATTGTAAGTTGAATCTTTAATGTGGGTAAATTTATAATTTAGTAGTTATAGAATTATACATAAACAATGATAGCCTCGGGGTACGAATTCGGAGTTCCAAGCCCGTGAATTTTCAAAGCTGTATGTATGGGTATTATTCATTTTATTATTAACATAACATCTTAAGTAAACGGGCATATATTCCTGAGAGTTCGTTAAAAAGGTGATTGAAGTCCACGGAATAGTATTTTCTTTTCGTGTACTCTTATAAATACACCAACCACCAGACCCAGAATACGAATTCATCATTAACATGTCTAGCTGGCCGGGGTTCGAACCTGGACCACGCGTATCAGTCCGTTATGGTAACCGCTTCAACGAATACAAGAGTTACATATAGTCTAATGATAGTTCAATAGTTATCGTAGTGAAAGTTAATTAGAACAGTAACCATTTAACCTGCGGTGGATTATACGCTGATTTGATACCACTCTGCAATCAAATATAATCCCATGATCCATGCTTACCTTCGGGATTAATCTCAAACTATTGCGGGATTACAGTTGCAGTTATAAGCGGTAATAGCCTCTATACGGAATTAGTTTTCTTAAACTCACTCTTAAATCCTATACTACAGTGATTTTGTACTAATACTTTAGATACTTGGCTTCATATGTGGCAGGCATTGAAAGAGCTTATCGACTTATCGTGTCGGGAGCGGGAACGTAAGGGCGTTATTATAAAACTGGTGCGAATGTTATGCCACTAATGCTTTTGGAACTAACTCATGCTCGCTAGTCTGCTCGCGTGAGATTCGATATGTGTCAAAAACGAATAAACAGTTTGAACTTGGGACAATTATTATGATATTATGAACGATTATTTGCATCATGATTAAAACGCTAAAAGGTAGCTACTGAAACAAACGCAAAAACTATCGATTTTTCCAAATAAAAGCAAATAAACTTTATAAATACAGAAATCTTTGTTGACATGTTCCATCTTCTTTACTCTCTACGGGGTAAAATGTGAGTAAAAAAGTATCTGTTCTAACAAAGAGCGAAACTGTCGAATTTTTCCTACACAGAGTGCTCTACACGAGTAAGGGAGTACTTGTTCAAATAGACAGCTAATGGTTTGAACTTCATCGATTTTATCTCTGAACAGAAGTTGAAACGTACTAAAAGGTACCTGTTCAAACAGAAACTTTTTTCACTTTCACTGAGTGTTTAATGCGAGAAAACAATATTTGTTCAATTACACAAGAACTATCGATATATATTTCCCTTGCAAAACTGTAAGCTACGACTGAGTTCTAAGAAAATTGCTATTCAAACATAGTAACAGTAATATAGGTCAGAACTTTATAAATAGGTTTCAGAATTTAAACACTGCACTTTATCTAAGTGCACTCAAGTGTCACATTGTCTTTATTCGCTTGTCTAGTTCAACATTTCTCTTCCCAACCCGCAGTTTCAAAAGTGATTTAAATTTATTTTCAAAGCATCGTTCATTTCCGTAAGGGAAATCGTCCGCCAAAGACGTTGTGTACTTTCGAACAATCTCAATCTTAAGTTATTGAGGAAAACGAATCGCGAAGATTCCTATTTTTCGTTCAATTCAACGGAGAGGCGTTTTTGAATAGCTACCCATTGAACATTTTATTTTAGTTCGACGCTGTAATGATTAAGAAATTCTTATTGCGTAGAAACGCTCTATGAATTTCATTTATACCTATCACACTTTTTTATTTAGTTTTATCCGTTGTGATACATATCAAAATATAAGATGTAACATACAGTAAGAAGTATTTTGGTGACGGAGCTTGAAACATATTTTGAATAATTTGGAAATGCAATAATGCTCTATACCCTCTATAATTTCTATAGAAAATAACGTCACCGAATATAAAATAAATAACGAAGCATGTAAAAATTTTGCAAATATCTGTTTAAGGGGACAAAGAAGGGAGTCCTCTCTATTAATCAGTTCCATCTGTGATCTCAGTTGTCAATTGTTATTAGCTACACAATTTTATTACGATTCACAGTGCTATACAAACTATAATCAGAATAGTAGAGTTCAATCAAGGACATTTAATCAAAAGACAATCAAACACGTAGCCCTTTTGTGTGATATTAACCGATTGCCGTTTCTCACAATGGTCACCGGTCTCATCGCGCTAGCGCTTGGTATAGTGTCAGAGTAAAACGACAGTGTCAGCCTTTGCTTGATGACAATTGGCGTTTCCCAGCTTTAATCATCGTTATTAAACATTAATTAAACATGGTTATATTTATTAAGCTCCAGGTTATAAGGCCTTCTAGCTATACCTCTATCAATTAGTAATCAATATTATACTTGCTATATTATGTAGGTGCGTTGCGTAGGCTTAAGACGTAAAGGGAAATAATCGTTAAGGCACGAGATGGCCGCTGCCTACAGAATATTGAATTTTGGGTGCTTCGGAAACTTGATCTTCAGCCCTCGGTTTAGGGTAAAGCCGAAACTAGTCGCTACGGTTGATCTCAGCGTTGCGTGGTATTGTGTCACGTTAATACTCCCGTAACCTTAGGCGAACCGTACACTACACATACATACGTTATGCTAAATAAATATGATGAACTTTATATCTGTTAATATTTATTGAGTGAGTGTCAAGTAGTAGACTAAATCTTTCGGAGGCACAGAACGAGCTAGCCGAGTACTATTTTGGATAAAAACAACACGTAAGTAAAATAATAAAGTGTTAAATATTTTTATTAGCATCGTGTAATAGTAATGTTACGTGATAAAAATTATCAAGTTAATTCTAGCAATCATAGAGATCTGTAACATTAGTAGTAATGATATAACAATAATAGATAATAAAAATAAAGCGGCCACACTACAAACTACATATATCACATTACATTTTCATAACAATACGAATAAAAAATTATTATAAAATAAAGAGATCACACCACAAACTATATCATATTACATTGTCACTTAAAAATATTCTCACACAAACTTTATACAAACGTGACATTTAATTTAGACAATGGAACTGCCGTGATTCCAAAACTAAGGTCGTGTTTGTGTTAAGTAAACCCTATAAATGTCTTATCTGTATGTCAGAATCGTATTTCAGTTGATACAACCTTAAGTGTGTTCTCATCTTGTTAACCTTTTAACACTAAACCCAGTACATCGTGATCAATCTTCTTAGAGTTACTAAACTATTAGATGCATACTATTAAATTCTTCATTGGAAGCTGTAATAATTTTATTTTAATACGATAACTGTTTTTATAGTATTATTAGCTAGCCTATCAAGTGCAGAAACAGTAAAATTGATCGTTAAAATTTAACAGCATATTTAGACTGGATTTCCACGTGATTAAAAAGCATATCATAAAAGTAAATTACCGATATTCGTCCTTAAATAATAAACTTAGAATAAGTTGTATTAAACAATATTTCAAATTTTTTTTTGGACTGTGAGATGAGATGACCTGTTAAATTATTTCTAAACTTTTTGTATTATTTTTATGCTACGACGGATGAATTCCCTGAAGTAAAGAAAACAGAAAACCGCCGATTAAAGTGTATTAGATCACAATATATTATCTAATAAATATATCGGCCAAGTATGAGTCGGACTTGTACACGAAGGGTTCCGTACTGCGATCATTAAGGTGGAGCAAGAAAAACAACGAACAATAACTAGTACATAGCGGCAATAGCGTATGCGCAAAATATACAAATATCGCCGGTGTGGTAACTAAATATTGTTTTATGTACTCACACATTGCCGTTATGGCAACATAGATGGCATGTCGTGGATTCATATAAGAATATGTTATTATTTTTAATTGATTTTTTATTTGTTGTTATAGTGGTCATAGTTGTAAAAGTTTACACACTCAGTAAAATTTGGAAACGTCTTCTTCTTACGATTTGTAAAATACAGCCTTGTGACAGATACACAGATGACCAGATACACAGACGGATAACAATGCCGTAGTAGTAGGGTCCCGTTGGCACCCTTTGTTTACGGAACTCTAAATGTGAATAAATATGACTTTTCAAGACTTATAAAACACTTTTATAAATGTGGCCTATAATCCGATAAACCTAACGTCAAAGGAATGAAGATTAATGTAGTAATAGTTTCATAGTAAATCAAACGTAAATATTGAATAAGTTTGAACAACTGTACGATATTTCTTATTTACAAATGTTATAGAGTCTACGAAAGAGTATCGTATGACTTAGAATTCTTTACAATTTTATATGCACATAAATGCGTATCGACATTAAATTATAATTTTGTTAAAATGACAGGCATATATTTCTTCACTTAATCCTGCCTTCGCCTGGGACAAAACTTTCAATAAGTCTATTGTGTTTAGGAGAACAATGGCAATATTCATTCAGCTTATACCTGTATGGAGTTATAAAAGGTAAAATAATTATCAGAATCTATATTCATTCGTCCTTTATTACCTTAGCGTTTAGATAAATAAAGTCCTACTCTTTATAATATAGTATAATATGAATTACGAACATTACAAACCTTTTATTGCGTAATCGTACTCGTAAAACTTTTTAAATATTTCGATGAGTTATGAGTATAAAAAAAGAAATTAAGCACTCCATCTCAAAAGATGCATCTGAATTTTTAAGTTGCCTTTACTACCACATCAGTCGTGAAATTTTACTGAAGATAAAAATAACAAAGACGGTAACTCCTGTCGTCAAATCACAGTGCATGGTCGCCCTAATTCCTCCGTGTCGGGTGGATTGATGCTTATCCACAGTTATTATGGATTTTATGTCACATAAAATGTGCTACTCGCCTTCAATAGCGTTGCTAAGTAAAATTACACGTCAACGCATTTGTTACCTAACAAAGGTTATCTGTCACGGGATATTTTATGCGGTAGTCCATTGTGATGGAAGTCATAAAAAATAAAATATTACAGCCTATTAAAAAATAATACTGGTTATTCTTCTCCGGAGGGTCCTTGTCCACTGTGAAAGCCTTGATTATAATCATCTTCAGCAGAACTAACAAAGTTATGAAAGAAATATTCATTAATAAGTCTTATTTTTGAGTATAAAAGAAATCAAATATCGAATACAAATAGTCCTATAATTTTATTTAACCCCTGCACAAACAGACGGATATTAAAAGGTTGTCGTGTATATGTGTATCTTTATGCCTGTGTATATGTGTGTCTGTCTGTGGCGTCGCAGCTCAAATATGAATAAACCTATGTTGAGTCGAGAGTGTTTTAAGCGATGATTCAATAAAATCTGTTTAGTTATCATCACTATCTTTTCTTCAGTCGGAGTATATTAAATTGTTAATTTAATCTTATCACAATTCTAATTGTGATGTTAGGTCACGATTCCTGAAGACTTTTTCCTGTCCGAAGTTACACGGTCGATTTCTTTTTATTCGTTGTCATTAACCTAAATACCAAGTAAAGAAAAGTCGCAGGATATAAAAGATATGTTTAACATATCAACGGACTTTAACTTAAAAAGAATATGGTTCATGAATTTATGTAACCTTTGTAAAATAAAACAGAAGTATATGTTTTTAACCCAATTCAAAAATAGGCGGAAGGTCTTCTGTGTTAACTCAGAACTTACTGAGTTAGATGACTTTTTTTCTTACTGAGAGCTGATGCATACCTTTTCCTCGTCCATTTTAATTAGAGCCCGATGTAATGAGTAGTTAATAGACCTCGATTTCATCAACTTATTAATGTTAATAATTTTTCAACAGATTAGAAAACTCTTTTTTGATAGAAAGGGATACTTTTAAAAAAGCCTCTATATAAATTTCATTGCCGTAGGGTTTCGATGATACAGTACGGAACTCCTTAAATGCCAGTAAGAAATGTATATTGATTGAAATATTGCTACATTTATGACAATCGACGACTAGTTAACTGCGTAGGTAGGATTTGCGATTGAAGTCTGTTGTTTTTTAAGTAATTATGAATTAAATATTTTGATTTGATTTAAGTCTTATCCAATGGTGTGGATTCGAAATATCAACGTATCAACGACGTACCGGTTAGTTTGTAGACATACATAAGAATCATGTATTTAGATTTTAATGTCAGCCCGGTTGTTTGTGTATTCGTCTTTTTACCGTGACAACGTCGGGAGGGAATATGGGATATAAATAAACATAATTTAAACGCTATCATTATATGATAATTCCATGTACCGATAAAACATGTAATGAAGATATTTAATTAACCTTTTTGAATGACTCTCTGCCATCCATCTACTATGGCTAATTATGCAAATACCTGCCCACTTTGAAATAATTATTTTCTACGTTTAATTGCGCTGGCCTCGCTTTTACCGTGCAAAAATGACCAGGAAATGAATTTTCCAATTACGTTTCTTAGAGACTCGTTAAAATACTGAATTTTAAGGTGCAACCAGAAAAACTTTTCTTTATAAAATCCATTTAGATCATCTGAGAACCGTTAAGCTGAACTGTAGTTTGCATAATTTCAATATATTTCAGCATAGGACTTTTTAAAGTTTTGTCTGGCGATAGAACCAAACTTCTTTAAAGGTCAGTAGGATTTTGTCCGTCAGAATTTAGGAAAGTTAATACTAAAAGTATTTTTAAGTAAAAAATCACGGAGAAAAAAATCTTTACGAGGGTTCTAGAAATTTTTAAAAGTATGTGTAGTCTGTCAATCCGCTTTGTCCAGAGTGGTGGCATTTGGAGAAAGGCTTTAAATTCTAGGATAAAATCCATGATCAATGCTTAGATTATTAATAAAAGGATTTTTGTTACCATTCTCCATTTAATATTACTCTATGTATCATTCCTTAACTCAATTTTGATGTCTATTCTGAGGAAATATACAAAGAAAGAAACGCACGGCATATTCATTTCTCTTATCTTATCGCTTTAACATGAATTCTTTATGTTACGGTAAAAAGGTAGACACTCCATTAAACTACGTATACATATATCATAGAAGGAAAAATAACTATGCGTATAAATATTTCAAGTTATTGTCGTACCATACTCGGTATATTTAATCAAACAAATAATATTATGAGACATTATTAAAATCGCATACTGTAGATTATGTATTTTGTACATATTTCGTGTTTATATAGGTATTGTGGGGTAATATTTTTGTTTTAATAGCATTAGACAGAACCCGTTCACATGATCTTATAACTAAAATAACAAAGAAAATGTTTCTTCTACTTTTTCAATATTTTCTCTTTGAGTTTTATCTTATCTATCGTTTTATCTTAGTTGGCAGCGAAGTTATTTTTATCGTGCTTTTTTTGTTAATCGCTATCACAAATACAAACGGGTATCACATATTTAGATGGTATGCACATATATTTTCGTCAGCGAGGAGGTTGATGGAATGGTTTTTCTACTTATTTCTACGCCACGGGTATGTAATGTATGTAATGTTACATTATTCAAGTAACTCATTTACGTTAACACACACACACACACACACACAGTTACACAGATCAGATTTTATGTAGTTACTTGAATTTCTATAAGCACTTAAGTTCCATTAATTTCAAATCCAAAGCGCACTCAATTTCCTCTAAGCTTTTAAGGTAAATGTAGGTCATATTTTTATGAAATGCTCATATTATGCTCACAGAAAAGGCAAGTAAGCCAAATTTTAAGTCGAATAGATGGCTCTTATATTTTATACCACACACTTCTCGGTAAGTGAAGCTTTAGATTGTGTGATAGATGTGCACTCCCGCCGTAAATACAAGGGATTTACCGCGTCTTTAAGAAGTTTTAACTGAGCTTTGAAAAGCGTTTAAATATGACATGAACATATATATATTTAAACTCTTTTCAAAGATAAATATCAACACATCATATAATTCTTAACTAAAGATACCATAACATAACGATAACATAATTATAACATCTTATAATTCTTAACTAAATAAATCGTTTAAGATATACGAGCG
>DWJS01000827.1:0-10142 GCA_018248975.1 Codatractus imalena | reverse complement strand
CACAGAAATTCAAAGTAGAAAATCCAATTTAGGCTGCACTTAAAAACACCGAGTCAAATTATATTAACGATTTTTATAAATTTTCATTATTTGTATTTGACATTACTTTGCGCACCTTCTATGTAACAATATTTAAGGAACCAGTAGGTTATAAGCGTCGACTTCTAAACTAGGCGCTTACCAACATTGTATTTAAATTATTTTTAATTTCTAGTAATTTTCAAGACGATAGTATATTTTGTTAAGTATTTTATTTAAATTTGCCATATTGAGCTGTCAAATAATTTTTAAGGTTTAAAGTTTCTCAAGGTCACGTCTCTTGCGATAGAAGCGATTATACGCGCGGGGACGTCTAAGTAATAGAATTTTTATAAAGACTATTAAATTAGTCAGTTTTTATGGAATGCATCCAAGGGAGTATATTGAAATGATTTACGAAGTAAAGCAACTTTGGGCGCAGTCAGTATTGGTGACTTCTTCCAACCTACTATTGGTAAAATTACATGTGCGCTGCTGGGCTTCGGACAGCACATTAAACCATCGGCCCAGTTTTCATCACAAGATAGTAGTCGTTAAGCCTTGTCGGCCTTATGGGCGGTTTAAAACATCCGATACGAGTTGATTACTAACTCATACCTCTTTACCAATACCCCAGTTGTAGGGAGAGACTCCCCTACAAAAGAGTGCAGGCGTACTGGCGTACTTTTAGAAGGAAAGTCATATGCCTGTCTTGTATTGTATTTTTGTGGTTTTGTACTATATTTTACAACTCAAGACAATTATCTATAAAAACTAGAAATCAAGCGGATAAATGTTTGGTCATATACCGGATATTCGGCATGTTGCATGTGCGCCATTATCTTTTTACCCAAATCCTCATTATGTACCTGTGTAGTGAAGTTTTCACCGGGCCTTCTCTAGTAATGAGGAGCAACCCGCCAACAGCAGAGGCACATATTTATTGTATTATCACTATGTCTAACTAAAGCCTACCAATCGCAGCTGCACGCCTTAGCGTGTTGCCTGAAGGCGGTCAGCACAGCGGACACGGCGGCGTACGTGGAGCGCTGCCGACTGGCGTGCGGCGGCCACGGCTACATGCTGTCCTCCAACTTGCCGCTCACGTACGGCCTGGTTACCGCCGCTTGCACTTACGAAGGGGAGAACACCGTGTTGCTGCTGCAGACCGCCAGGCATGATCTTCTTTTATGATGTTCTTGATAGGATCTTTTCGATGAGACCTAGATGTGATATTTTTTGTAATACCTTCTAAATAAAATATTCTCGATTAGATCTTTTTGACAAGATCTTAGTGGTGACCCCTTCTTGGCGATATTCTGTTCTGTTCAGATGTACTATGTGAAATCTTCTTGATAAGATGTTTTAAAGAAATGTTCTTAATGATGTCCTCTTCACGTTATTTTGTTATTTAAATTTAGTTATTATTTTTGTATTAAATATACCTCTCTCTTCTTGTTAAGATCTTCCTGATAAGACTTTGGTCATTATGAGACTTATTGCTTTTTATTTTTTCTTAGAGACTTATTGATTTTTTTTTTTTTTTATAGAGTATGCTTCAAATATGGTCTCGTAGAAAAGTTACATCGGTAAAAAAATATATAAATTTCGCTGCCCTGAATCTAAATCCAGACTCTGTTTTTCTCCATCGGGCTTGAACTTTAAGAAAAAATAATAATAAAACGTAAGATTGCTAAATTATTAAGTTTTATTGAAATTTTGCTGGACGGTAGACCCTTCATACATTTTATTTGAACAGATTCTTAGTAAAGACATGGCACCAAATGGACTCTGCGAGCTTGACGCCTACAGTAGCGTATTTCAAGGAAGCCAGCAGCAAAGGGTTTTACGACAATTGGCAGAACTCTGTCGAAGGCATCATTCGCGGCTTCCAAGTTGTTGCTATGAGGTACTTGATTGCTATCCCTGCTCTATTACCTAAATGGAGGACCTTACCTTGATTTTGGGATTTTTACATGGGGAAAATGGGGCGAGTTGTAGTCGGCAAAGTGTTATGAACACTGTTTTTTAATTCGGGGAAATCGACATAACTAGCTATCTGATAGACACTGTTTACGCAACGGCTGCTTTAGAAACGTTCGAATAATTAAACTGGCGGTGACATTTATGTGTTCGTAATTATGTGACACAATTATTCATAGTTTTAATTTAGTTATCTCCATAATGTTACATAAATACAGTTATGTACTACGTACGAGTAACGACACCTATGAAGCTTGAAACTTCTTTCTAGATGTTACCGATTTTTTGCATGAACACTTGATCGTTTGTAAGCTGTGCATAATTATTTTGGAATACTCAACAGGAAAGTTGAGACATGCGTGGAGATTATGAAAAGCAGGGTAGCATCAGGGATGTCCTTTGAGGATGCCTGGAACCAAACTTCGGTGCAATTAGTTTCTGCTGCAGAAGTAAGTCTCATTTGTGATGATTGAGAGTATGTGTCGACTGCTTACATTATATAGATAAATGTATCTTAAAATAAATACCATATCATTTTGTATCAATAGAAGATACGTGATTGACACTAAAAATTAAATTACGGCAAGACAGATGTATGACTGTATTGTTAATCATAAAAAATCCAAGGCACCATATATCTATCTTATAGTATAACATAAATATCCATTCTTATCTTTTGTATTTTGGCTATTAAGATAGATATTTTTTCAATGCCATTTTAGTCGGAGCGGGCCGCTGGTAATTACACGCCTTACCTAATAAGCCAGCGGTAGTAGGTTGGATTCCCAGGTCAAATATTTGCGTGATAAGCGTCAATATTTGTCTGGGTGTAAAGTTATCGATAATGTATTTATTTCGATATATAGTATGTGTGTGTTAGTTGTCTGTTTACCATAGAAGACTGTCTAGTTTGAGATCAGACGGCCGTATACAAGTTGTCCCAAGACATATTTTTTTTTGTTTTCTCTTTTTTTTATTATTCTACTACTCGTCCTAATAAACTTCAATTCTTTTAGGCTCATTGCAGAGTGATTATCCTGTCTACGTTCCATGAAGAGGTTGTAGATCTAGCTAAGACAACATCGCCAGAGTTAAAGTCAGTTCTATACCAACTTGTGGACTTGTATTCTCTCTACTGGGCGCTGGAGAAACTAAGTGATTTACTGTTGGTTAGTTAAACTAATTAGCAATTACAATTTTAAGAGTTTCGTACCCAAAGGTTGCCAACGGGACTCTACTACTAAAGTTTCGCTGTCCGTTCGACTCTGTCTGTCTGTCTGTCAAAGAGCTCTATCCTATATTATGAACCTAGATAGGTACTTAAAATGTTCACTATGTATAGTAATTCATAGTAATGGCTTCTATAACAACAAATGCTACAACAAAATAAAGTAAAATAAAAACTTTAAACGCCACGTCATCTTTGATGCCATTGCGGCGACGTGCGATTACCCACATGGGGTGTAATATTGTAATATTTTGTTACGATATCCGTACGGTATTTGTAAATGTTGTATGTTTTTGTTCAATCTTAATGAAGTACATAAAGAAGAATGAAGGACCAATGATGTGAGAGTCTTGAGTCATTTTTGTTATTTATTTAATTATACATACATAGTATAAGGTAATAATATATACACATTCGATTTTATATTTTTTTTCAGTATACAACAGTGTCTCAACAAGATGTTAGCATTCTTCAGACTCAGTATGAAGATGTTCTGCGAAAACTCCGCCCTAACGCAGTTGGCTTAGTAGACGCGTTTGATATTAGAGATGAAGTAAGTATTTTAAGTATTTAGTTATACTTATATAAACAATCTCTGTTACTTATAACAGAGAAGTAATGTTTAGAAAAGGGCCAATATTTTAATTACATTTATTTGTGTAAGTTTATGTGAGAGATTTTTCGTAGCGAATTGGTCCTATAGCTTTTGTATCTATCTTGCCCTTAATCTATACATATACTTAGATTACCGGTAACCTGTTTGAATTAATAAACAGACAAGGTATTATAATTACGTTCGGCGTTCGGCGCTAGTTTGACGAACATTTGTTACTTATCGCTCCGTAAAAATAATTCATAAATTGTAGTTAAAACCAACTGATTAGTGTTAATATTTACATCACCCGATAGACAATAAGACAACCTAAGTATTGGTGCAATTTGTTTTTGAGAACTCGAGTGTGATCAAAAGTTATAAGTGTTTTAAAATCAAAATTATTAATTAACGGACAAAAACAGTGAGTCGAGTGCAACATCGGAGTACGCTTGCCGTGAGTCATCACTTGTTGCCGTGCTGCGTTGTATCGAGCGAGTGTACTTGCTACCGTGCCTCGTTTGATACCCTGTTTAGTGCAAGTAAACTTTATTATTTAAATTATTATTATGTCGCAGGCGAAAATTAAGCTTGGATGTTGTGGACGTTTAACATCATCACCAAATACACTTAGTTGCCAATATTGCAAATACAAATATCATTTGAGTTGTGTCAATATAAAAAAAGCGTTAAAGGACCTATCTGAAGAATATAAGTCTAAATGGTTATGTCCTGGCTGTTGTAGTAAACTGCCCAAAACGGACAATACGAATACACCAGTTAGATCTTCAAATCAGCAATTTATGGAACACCAACAAAACGAAATACTCCTAAACGTAAATTCTAGAAGAGGAGGTCATACCGACCAAACCTGTACATCTGAAGACGTCTCGTTAGACTCTGTTCGACTTATTGTTAGAGAAGAACTAGAAATTGTGCTCGATAGTTTTAAAAACAGTATATTGCATCTGTTCGAGGTAAAAACTAAAGAACTCCTAGACAATTTTAAACAGGTGTCAGATTCCTTATCTGCTATTGAAAAACAACAGGACGTTATAAAAACTGACTTGGAAATACAAGCATCCAAAACCAGTTTGTTGGAGACCGAGAACACATCACTGCGATCGACAGTTACCGAACTTAACTCCAGGATAGCTCGTATGGAACAGCATTCCCGGGCATGCAATATAGAAATTCAAAACATCCCCGAACATAAAACAGAAAATCTAATTACTGTTACGAAACAAATTGCTAACATCGCAAATTATAAATTGAACGAATCCGATATTCACGTATGCACAAGAGTCGCTAAAATAAACAACGAGAGCCAACGCCCTAGGTCTGTTATTGTTAAACTCAGCTCACCTAGAATACGAGACGAATTTTTAGCGGCCACATTAAAATTTAATAAGAAAGCTAATAGTATAACTGATAAGCTCAACACAAGTCATCTTGGTATCAGCGGTGCTAAAAAACCAGTCTTTGTGGTGGAACATCTCTCGCCCACACAAAAAGCTATCCACGCAGCTGCGCGAATTAAGGCAAAAGAGCTGGGCTATAAATTTGTTTGGGTTAAAGGAGGAAGAATCTTTATGCGAAAGACTGATACGTCCGAATACAAATTAATTAAAAGTATACTAGAACTTTCTCAATTAAAGTAGTACTATATTAAGTTGGAGTTTGCTATTTATTATTGTTACATATTTCACTTTCCTTTGTCTATCTGCTCATTGTAAAGCAATAATCTCATATATATTTTTTTTATGTTAATTGATCATATAAATATTTATTACCAAAATGTAAGAGGGTTAATTTCTAATGCGGTAGAGGTACGTCAACAAATACTTAACCATACCTATGATGTTTACATATTCACAGAGACATGGCTGAATAGTGGATTTTTCGACTCTGAACTCTTTGAAAACAATTATGTCGTATACAGGCGGGATCGCGATACTTCTACTTCTACTTGTGCAGTGAAAGGAGGTGGTGTCTTGATAGCTGTATCTACCCAACTAGTGTCAAAGCGAGAAATAGAATGGGAAAGTGAATGTGAAGACCTCTGGGTTACAGTAACTACCGCCTCCGCTTCTGTTCAATCAGGGAAAAATCCTACAGCTATAAGATTGTGTGCTGTCTATTTGCCGCCACCTGTGACAAAGAACAGCCTAAACATCTTCCTTGACAAAGCCAATCAAATCTTGGAGTCATGTAATGATTATCGGCACACACTGATAGCTGGGGATTTCAATATGAGCGGTATAACATGGCTACTTAATAATAGTGAACATCTAAACAGTGTAGAACCTTCTGGATATGGGAATCGTGAAATCCTTTGTAAATTTGTTGACTTTTTGACACTACACGACCTAAAACAATTTAATTCTGTTTGTAATTTTCAAAATAAAATACTAGACTTAATTCTATGCAACCAAGAGGTCCTAGAGATATCTGAATGTCAATTCCCAATAAGAAAAATAGACAAGTTTCATCCGGCTCTTAACATAAAAATGAATATTATAAAGGAAATTAACACCATATCGAACTTTTCGCGACCTAATTTTTATAAAGCTGATTACAAGTCAATAAGGGAGTATCTGAGCACGATATCATGGAAAAATGAATTTAGTTCTTGTAATAATGTAAATGACATGGTGAAAAGATTTTACGACGTTCTACACGATGCAATCAAACTTCATGTTCCAATGACTGCTTCTAGAAGTGGCTCGTACCCAGCCTGGTATTCATCGCACCTAATATATTTAATAAGACAAAAGAATAAATACCACAAAAAAATTAAAAAATACAATAATCCTTTAGACGAAATAGAATTTGATTATTTGAGAATTGACTGCAACAAACTTATTAAAGAATGTTATAATAAATATATAGAGGAAATAGAAGTTGATTTATTACGAAATCCTAAGAAATTCTGGACATACGTAAAAAATCTGCGACAAAACTCTTCACCGATTCCAAACACTATGACATTATCCAATAATACTTCATCTGATACCGAGATTATTACAGATATGTTTGCGAGCCATTTCTCCTCAGTATATGAAGAAGATAATGGCGGCGATCAAAATAATGAACTCAATTTTACGCCTCTAAATGAACCACTTGACATTATAGCAGAAATTCAATTTACATCCGAGGAAGTGAAAAAAAAGCTAAAAAAACTTGACATACGAAAGGGTACAGGTCCAGACAATATTCACCCACTCTTTTTAGTAAATTGTGCTGATTGTCTAGCTTATCCACTGATGGTGTTATTTAACAGATCACTTCAAGACAGCATATTTCCTGATAAATGGAAAGAAGCCAGGGTAGTCCCATTGTTCAAAAATGGTAATAGAAAATGTGTAACCAATTACAGGCCAATTTCTATTTTATCGGCAATATCAAAACTATTCGAGTCAATGGTGCACACTGTCATGTATAATCACATCAAAAACCACATTACTATAAAACAACATGGCTTTATGGCTAAGAGATCATGTATTACGAATTTAGTTCATTTCACATCAGACATCAAAGAATCTTTGGATCAAAATACGCAAGTAGATGTTATTTATACGGATTTTTCTAAGGCGTTCGATAAAGTAAACCACAACTTTCTCGTCAAAAAGTTAAATGCTTTAGGAGTAGCTAATAAAATTCTTGAATGGTGTAAATCATACCTCACTAACCGTTTGTCTAAAGTTGTAGTGCACGGCAAACAATCTCGGCCATTTACTGCATTGTCGGGAATTCCTCAAGGCTCAATACTGGGACCCCTGTTCTTTAATGTTTATATTAATGATATAATGAATGTTGTTAAGCACAGTCGAGTTTATCTATTTGCCGATGATCTCAAATTACTTAAATCTATTCTTACCACATCAGATGCAGAATACTTACAGGATGACATAAATAGCATTCATGAATGGTGTAATAAAAATAAAATGTATCTTAACAGCTCAAAGTGTCGTCATATAAAATTCACCAGAAAACGGAATAAATTACAAACTTCATACTTCATAGCCAGTAATAAACTTGAGGAGGTTACTTCTATACGCGATCTTGGTGTTCTCATGGATAGTAAGTTGAGTTTTTCATATCACATAGATAAAATTACAACTGAGGCATATAAATCATTAGGTTTCATATTGAGATGCACAAGAGGCTTCAAAAAGCCTGCCGCTATTATACAGCTCTATAACACCTACGTGCGAAACAAGGTTGAATACGGAAGTACTGTATGGTGTCCAAGCTACAAGTCTCACATAAACAGAATAGAGTGGGTTCAAAAGAAATTTGTTCGTATCCTATCGTACCGCTTTAAGGTACCGAGAACTGTACTCACATACGAAGACAGACTCAGATACTTTAATCTCCGAGAGTTATCCACACGTAGATCCCACTTAGACCTAAAGTTCTTTTATAAATTAATAAATGGCGTCATCGATTGTCCCTCACTTTTAAAAAGATTAAAATACAACGTTCCCACTAGAATACCCCGAAAACCATGCAGCTTATTCCACGTAAAACGTTGCAGGACAAATCTAGGCAGCAATACACCGATGGTTCGTGTTTCTCGTCTGTATAACAAACTTACCATAAACAACTTACATCTAGATGTTCACCATGACAGTTACTCCACTTTTTCAGCCAAGCTCAAAAAACTGACAAACGTTTAACGTACCTTCTACCTTAATTATCCAATTTATTTTAGTCATTTAATTTTAGTCATTTCATTGTTATTTGTGTGTATTTTTCTTTTTTTTTAGTAATAATATTTATACTTGTTTCTAAGTGTTAATTGTCTGTGTTAATGTCAAATATATTGAATGCATGTTGTGGTTACCTGTAATAGGGAACAGTTTAACAGTTACATATAAGTCGTATCAATAAAAATCCTAAAGACCGATGTAACTTGTCTCAGTTGTCATCTCTACAGTTTATGTCGATCTTAGAAAATTGTGCCGATTCCTATTGTCTAGCCCTATAATGATGTACCCAATTAAAAGTCTGACGGATCGATAAAGAGCAAACTATTGTCAAGTTAGTATTGTAAGCTAAACGATTTAGCACATTTGGTTAAACATACTCTAATTTACTCAGTACTTAAGTAATAAAGCATAATAATTAAACTGATATTAAATAGTTTTGCTCGGGGACCTTGTGGAATTGTAAGGTATTTCAAATGTAATGGGAGTCCTACCGAATCGATCATGAATCTGACGACATACAAATAAGTAACGACTACTGAACATTTGTAGTTATTTGGTGTCGCGGAATCGAACATTACTCTTCAGGTGTTCCTTGTTTAAATACAAAGCCCTTTCATCGGTCAAGCGCCATTACATACACAGAATAATTTGGCTAACATGTTTTTATTGTTCTCAGCGTAGAAGGGCGGAGGGCGCAGGTGTGGATCGTGAGAAATCTCAACCCTCTACTTCTAGGATTTACTTTTGGCAGGCGGAGGGCGATTCGCAAGAGTACGGGCTTCCCACATTATAGTGACTTGAAACGTAATCAAATAGGCGTATTGTTCAGAATTCGTACTTTAAAATCCTTTCGACATTTGACATACGTCATTATTTGTTTATTTATAAGACTGATTTGTTTTTTTATTAAAATAATGGACAGTAAAATAAAATCCAAATCGTAGGTGAAATTGTATTAAAGATTGTAAATATCACTTTTGCCAATCTTGTTTAAGACTCTATACATATAAAAAAGGGAAAACTATACGTCGTATTAATTATACCTAATTTAGATTTCGTAAAATTGTCGAGGACTTTCTTTAAAGTACCGATATTAAGAAGTGAATTATTTGACTTTCTTTATAATAAAAATACCGTACTAAAGCATCAATCACGCTTGTGTTCGTCGCCCTAGGCCCCCTACACGCTTGCGGGGCCAGGTGCCACCCCGTGAGAAAACTTCTAGTAGGTGCGATAATGTAGGGGGACATTAACTTTGCAGCGAAACCAAAGCTATTTACACAGTTAATTGTACAATGGATCTGATTGTTATTTCATATCGCGTGATTTCTACGTCTCTCTACTCGTTTTTTATAGATAAGTAATTTTATTAAACTCGCAAATTTACACCGGGTTGCCTGTTAAATTACAGGCGTAATTAAAAAAAAAAAACAAATAATAAAAATTAAGTTTTTAGTGAAATCAGAATTATTTAAGAAATATTGCCTTACATGATTTTTTTTCGTTTTTAATTTAAAAATTATGATTTAAAACATGGAATGTAGAAATAAAGTAGACAGATTTAACAAATTACCAAATCCGCCAAGTGCGATATGGACTCGCAACT
>DWJS01000826.1:0-10144 GCA_018248975.1 Codatractus imalena | reverse complement strand
GACACTAGTAAAGATATATTAAGTGATACAGAAAGAG
Source organism: Codatractus imalena (assembly GCA_018248975.1). Lineage (NCBI taxonomy): Eukaryota > Metazoa > Arthropoda > Insecta > Lepidoptera > Hesperiidae > Codatractus > Codatractus imalena. The sequence continues at coordinate 10,107 of DWJS01000826.1, read as the reverse complement.
TGAAACTACAGATTTGCTCTAAAGAATTTAATCGGTTATACAAATTAGTACAAAACGTAGTAAATGAAGACTATAAATCAGCTAGAGCAAGTTTGTTAAATTTTGTTGATATGTTACAAAATAATGGTACTCGAAATGTAATGGACATCTTTAAATTCATTAATGAAAGGTAAGATATTTTGACAAAATTTGATATCAGCACGTTAGCACAAATATTTTAATTCATCAAAATTTTTGTGAAAAAAGAAATGCTTTAAGCGATGTTTAATTTAATTTTTTTGCTTATATTATATCTTTTTCTTTACAGAAAACAAATAGTAAATTCTTTAAAGACATCAATCAAATACGCATACGACTTAGGGATACCAGTCTACCTTAAATACCTGCACAGCAATGTCCAGCAATACGGCATCGTGATCAGTTTCCTCACTGGAAACAATTGGTGGACAGACCTCAGACGAGTGTACAGCGGACCACATGTCACCCAATTCATCGATGCTATGGAAAAAAGCTTTGATATCGCTGAAGATATCCTGACAAACCTTGATAATATACATGTAAGCTTCTTTGCTGACCCAAATAATACAATTTATATTATGCATATTTTATCAGTCAATGCAAACTATACAGATATGATGTCATTAAACAACTTTTATTATTTTATTTTTTTATAATCAAGATGTATCGTTTGAAATAACACCAACACATTAAGAACATAGAAAAAGAAGGCGAGTAGATAGACGAGTAGAGATTTGACGACCCGCGCGGCGGTGCGCTTACCACACCGGTCTGACACGCAGAGGGTTCCGGGTTCGATCCTCGTCCGGTCAGAAATCTGAGTGATGAATTTAGATTTCTGTTCTGGGTCTGAGTGTTTGTGTATAGTCTTTGTGTGTATACATGGCACCCACCACACATGGACACCTAGTGTGGGGCTACGTGTGTAGAAAGCGTCTTTAAAAAAAAAATCTTTTCGGAGCTTTTGAGTAAACTCTGTGTTACATCCTGTATCAATTGTATCTTTAAACATAGTAAAACATTTCATGGTTCGACTGCCCAGTCACAACCGCCACATATATGTATTTTTTACTGTATTCTACCTAAATAACAGCATTGTTAAGCTCTGCTGCGTTCTGTTTTGAAGGGACATACGTACGGACGACATACGGACGTGGTATTATAATTTAGGCCTCAGGTGTGGTTGAATATAATTGTCCATGAGTTGCAGTGGCCATTTATCAATGAGTGGACTGCATGCTTATTCGCTACTTTTATTCATAAAAGAACTTTCCCAGGTGGTGCGTCTCCTACGAGATGTAAACATGAACAGCACCGAAGCATTCTGCCGCGTTAATATCACGATCAGGGACTACGTGCCCGATAGGAGCGGCCTGCTGTCCACACTCAAGCAGCAAGCCTGCAGTAAGAAAACCGAAATCAACGCGGAGATTCCTCCGCTGCTGTTTGCTTCACAAGTACGCACTATTAGACCCAAATCAACTTTCTCGAGATTTTCTGATGTGGAATAATCAGTCATAACTTTTTCATAATCATAATGTAGTTTTGTAGAATTAGGGCAAGAGATTCTTAAACAGCTCTGGGGGATAAAATCTGTTTATATTAAAGATAAAAAAGAACTAATTATTACACGTCACTAATATATCCCTTAGAACATCCTTACAGTCAACTCTCTTATTAAGTATGCGTGAATCTATATATTGTGATAATTTATCAGGGGTACGTGAACGAACTAAAACTATCCGATGATATCGACTACGCAGCCCTATATTCAGATCTAACAGATTCTGAGTCCAAATTGCTACAAATAAGAACAGGACCTAAGAGTCCAATGCGGCCCAGCTGGATAACTGATGAGAAAATCAAACACTTGAGGAAAACAGCTCTTCATTTGCTATCCAAAGAAACATTAACGAAAATATCTTTTGGCGTGTTGAGTAACCTCGTGGATGCTGGCACGCTTTACCTGAACAATAGGTAAGTGACTAGTCATCATCATGGTAAACCCGCGTGGCAAAAAGATTACCATACTGGTCTAACTGCTGGAAGAATTTTGAATTCTGTACTACGTGTTATGATACCAACGACAGAAGAAATCTAAGTATGGGACTATGATTGTAGAATTTAAAAAAATCTCTCTTCAAAATTTACTAATTCAATATAATTTTAAGCGTATATCTGCTTTGTTGTGTACTGTTTGGACTATGCAATGGAAGAAGATACAAGAGATGTTCCATCTTAGCTCACAAAGTTATAAAGCATTTTTTCCAATAGGGCGTAGGGATCTCCCAGCCCGTCTATAATTTAATTTACCTATAAGTAAAATAACTTTTTTTTCTTTCAGCCAATGCACCCTTTGCTCTCAATTCACGACTTGGTTCAAACAAATCAATCTACAGTTGTACAAGAAACAAGAATATGACAATCTGTTGTGCCACATGGACCAGATGACGTTGGACGAAATCTACCTGTCGCTAAAGAATGATTTCCACTGGGATATGGCTATTAGTGAGGTAGGTGGGAATGCCATATTTCCATCAGCTGTAACGTATAATTCCTACACATACCAATTGTAAGGTTCTCGATAGAAAATCCCTTGGAGAACTGTTCCGCATCAGCAACATATTAACGGCGCCAGCCACGGCCAGAACATATTATACTATATTATCATTATAACTATCATACATAATAATATGTTTAAACGAGAAATAAAAGTAAACCGTTGGAAATAGTTAAGTTAATGTATGGAAATATGGATTCGTTTCCGTTCCGTCGTTTGGAATAAAATTCCCAATTTTATCACAAATCTCTAAGACAAAAGTTTGAACAGTTGACAGAAAAACGCTATGTAAAAAACATATTACAAAATAAATTATTACATGGACAATGGGAATGTGTGGTCTGGAACATCCCCACCTCCGCACACTCATTATTTTAAGTTATTAATGTGTAAATGATTTATTTAATGTAAAATATGTGTCTTATGGAGTTTCCCTTCTCTTTCCTCTCTGTTCTCTATAACAAAACACTTGTGGTGGTGGTAAAATGTTGACGTCAACAACAATTTTGTAAGAAATCTTGTTTGATAAAACATTTGATTTGAAATCCGAGTCACATCCGGTAAGCTGTAAGTAATATATAAATGTATCGTACCATAAATTTGAACCAATGACTTTGCTGTTCTAGCGGTATCGCGGGAATATCCAGTGTATATAGAGACCTTACTGGATGTGACTCGGCTCCAGCAGGATGTATAGTAGCGGTATTTAACTTTGTTCACAATCCTTATGTTATTTTTATATGTTCAACTTGCAGCTTATTTCCACTCGAAATTACACCAAGTATGAGCTAAACAAGTCCATGAACGAGTTTCTGGAGTTGGTGAAACTCCATCTACTAGAAGATATCAACGGTGAATTTAGCAAGATAGCGCAATGTTTAAACAGCAACGTCACAAGAAATGCCCTCGGGAATGCCACCTTGTGAGTGCTTTATTCTTTACAGCTCACCGAGACGTTTTCCAATGGGAACTATTGATAGTTAGAATAGGACATCTAGAAAAATCATTTGGACCTAAGTTCTATAAATTTCTTAAAGGAGACCAATTAAAATTGCGAATGACGTCAGTTGTGGTGTGCACCTGAGTCTGTTTCAACTGGATTGTAACGCCCACTTCTGCGTGCAAAATTTTATACATAGTAATCAATTTAAAAATACTATTGGATATGTTATAAGCAATACATATCGCATTATCATCTAACAAGTATTGTAACATAGAAAGTCATAGGACAAACTCATAGTTTTAAAAAATTAGCCAATACAAACCTAATCGAAGGCGCATTTTTACCTGTCTTAAATAATACCTTTATTACCACATCTATTTTCCTACAGATTTTTAAAAGTCCTCACACGCACTGTACGCCTATTCCGGGCTGAGTTACCACACCTTCAAGAAGTGCCTGGTATAAAGAATTTGAAATACTTCAAGGAGTTACTATCGTCGGTGGCCCACAACTTGGATGTAGAAGCGACACTGAAGAGCTACTTGACACATGACCTTTCCGAAGCCATGATGAAGATTGTCAGTGATAAGAGTATAGCTGAAGATATTGAAAATGCTAAAATTAATTTGAGGAAAGTGAGTATAACTCTTTGAAGCCTATATCATAGAAGAGGAAAAAAATTGCAGCAAATAAAATATAGTTTATCTGATGTCAAGTTTTTACTGATTTAAATTGTATCTGATTGCTTATGGATTATAGATAATTTGATGGCTTTTTTAGGTTCACGATCTAAGACCTACCAATGACCATCTAAAGTTAAAGCAATTCCACTGGACCGAAATATGTGAAGCCTACAATTGCAACGATATTATCGTGGCAATTAACAACAATATCAACAAAACATTAGTCGAAGAGGAAGTAAGTAATTATATACATAACTCAGAACATAACAGTGCCTTTACCATTATTAACCGGCTATAGTGGAAAGTATGACGTTCAAACGTAGAAAATCACGTTTTGACAAAAATATAGACAAAAGGTTTTATTTACATGAATAGTGATTAAAAAATCAATTTCATATTGCAGCTGCCCAAACTTCAAGCGGTGGAGTTCTGGCAATTTGATTTCATCTCCGATATCTTAGAACATGAGGAACAGCTGCTAAGTGACGTGGCCAGGATCCTAGGGGTGTTGAGTAGGGCGGACCTAAATGGTGTAGTTAATGGCGAGCTAGCTCCACTACTGAATCTATTAATGCAGGTGCTGATGGATGAATCATTGGATAGTGTGCTTTACAGGTCAGTGATTTAACGCCAAAAATGAAGCTTTCTTTGTGGCGCCGGTGCCATGGGAACATGCAAATAGATTTATGTAAAAACCGAAACTTAGAACAAAATTTTAAATTTATAATTAAGATGTGTACCTGGCCGGGAATGTTATTCAACAAATTCCTAAAATTATGTCTAAATCTTATTTGATATTACGGTTACTACAAAAATTGTTAAAATCATTATTATTTGAACTTTACAATTAGTTTTTAGTAGTTTACATTCATTCCATCACATTTCAGTTTACAAGGTGTCTTGAAGCAGTTACGGCCGATACTTGCAGGAACACCTCTAGAATATGACATAAATGCCGTTGCATCTGGACTGACGATTCTCAGACAATATAAGAATTACTTGCTAGAAGAAGGTGTTAAGGGTAGGTTCCATTAAATTAAAATAAAACACAATGTGCGAGATTGATTAATTAGTCGGCGGAATTTGAAGATATTAGAGACTAATCAGGAACTTTATTTCTTTATGTGCACGATGTGAATAAAGAAATGGTGACTATGTGTGCGTCCAAAATTACGTTAATTGCCAAAAACACATATTTGATACAGGTTGAACATATAAAAGCCAGATTAAAAGATATTCTAGATTATATTTTTCTATTACTGTTTTTTATGTGTATTTTAACATTTTCAGTGGAAGTATCCCAGTTGTTCCCTTACCCGGAGAGGTTAGAGGCCGCACTCACAGAGATGGGTATCAACAACACCAACTTCTGGTCCATCGCCGCGCCACGCATCCAGGCTGGCCACATCATGCTTACACCCGTGAGTTAACTAAATCAATTACGATTATTGTATATTGTCCCTAGGCAGTTTAAGGATGGTTCGAAGTTAATAAAAAAACCGTTTTACTTGTGGCCCTATCGACGATTAGATTTTCAGAACACGTTCAAACTATTTCTTCATTACTAAGCGAGTATTGCATGCTACTGTTGAAAAATCATTAAAAAACATTTTGTAATCACTTGTGTATTATTTAGTTGATTCAATAAAATGCCATCTCGTTGCATTCTAAACTTAACGACATATATAAACAATATTAATTAACTCCAGGATTTATACTAAATCTTTGAATCACCGAATCAAAATTACAGATCTTTGCCCCAAAAGAAGGAGTATACCACATCGAGAACTTCGTTTGCCAAATAGACAGCATGGCCTCAGTTCTCGTGCCCGGGAACGTTGACGTGGTCACCCTGGACGACATCTACGGAGCGGTGGCGGAGCAGTTCTGTATGATGCCCGATGACCAAGCGAAGGAGATGTTGCCGGTTTTGGCGAAGAATCTTAACTTCTCCTTGATTCTGGATAAGGTGTGTCCACTTGGCATATTTCCAAACAATCTGATTGCCTATAGATTAAAACTTATAAGCGTTTCTAAACTTTCTGCAATCTAGAAGTTTTTCAATGTTAGGCTCGCACATATCTCCTCCAGAGTTTGAATCATATCTAGCGAATTGAATCTTCACTTAAAATTTTTCTTGTTATATGTGGTCGACCTTGAATTTATACAAATATATATAGGGTTGGTAGCAGAATCTCTCTGTGAAATTATACAATCATCTTTCTCTTCTGCAATCATGCACACCCAGCGATAACAATAGCAAACCCAATCTGAAGAGAATGTTTATGTGCAGTAGTTGACATCGAAGGTTTGATGGGTTCGATGGGTTTGATGGATTCGAAGAAATTGTCATTATTCATACTCATTTCGTTTGCCTAGATAGCATTTTAACATTCAATAAAAGAAAGAAAAGCCAAAGACAATAAAACTAAAAAAGGTAAAATCAACGGGTATTCATTAAAAATAAATTTATTCCCAATCGCATTAATTTCTAGGTCAAAAACACAGTGTTGACGCAGCTCTTTACGGCCTCGAACCTCACTCAGCCGGAAGGCAACAAAGTGCTGGATCACTTCTCAGAAATGGCGGCGGTGCTGCCAACTATGCAGGAGAACTTCAGCGAATTAACTAATTCGCTGGCAGAAGAACCTCTTCTACGTAACTTTAAGAATAGCAGCTCTGTCAACGCTTTCATTACTTGTAAGAATTAATAAATTATCATTTTCATATTTTTGTAACGTAGTATTTTATATTTATTTAGTAAAGAAAGATTTGTTTCAATTTCATGTATAAGAAAAACAGTGGAATCTAACTAACATGCCTGAGAAATCTCAAAAATGTTTACAAATGTAATAATTATAACTATTTGCACCAGACTTACCCCTTCTTATTCCGAGAGAATACTCGTGATAATCTTTAATGATAAGTTGTCCACCTACTCCAGCACCCAACTTCATGGCGGAGGCAGGCAGAATGTTGTGCGGGCGTCCCTTCCAGATGGACGTAAGCCGCTACTACAAAGTCATCTCCAGCACACAAGACATGTCCGGGGAGCCCGACCAAGCGCAACTTGAAGTTTTGCCAAGTTAGTCTTATTTAGTTTGAACTATGCCTTCTGTTCAAACACACCTTCATGTGTATCTAAATATTATACGGCGATAGCGTTTAGTGTTAGTAAGATCTGTTATTATTTCCATTAGATAACTTTCATTGAATAATTTTCGTTCACATTTCACATACTTAATCGTAGATTTTCCTCACAAATCAGATCATTCAACTTTTTCTGATGAATGGGGTGATAAACTACATTTTCGTTATTCAAATTGTAAATTGAATGTGATCATTTTGCAAACATCTGTTATTGTGTAACCTCGCATAACCTTGGCATCGTGAATGTTTCAGCTGATTTCTGCCGATCACTCTACAAGGAGATTGTGCGTATGAAAGGTGGTAAGATCGTATGGAGCTTCGCCAAGCCACTCATCATTGGCAAGATACTATACACGCCAGATACTCCCGCTGTTCGAAGGATTATCCAAAAAGTAAGTAGTAGACATAAAGACAAGGATTTGGTATGGCTTGGCAAGCATGAGTTTTTCATAGCCATTATATACCTGTGTCAAAAATGATGTAAATACAAGTAGACTATGTCTTGCCTTAGTACAATTTCATTCTTTCGAAGGTACATATTTTAAGTATCTATGTAGCATATTTTATGCCCTATACAAAGTTCGGAGAATATGTATTTATAAACATATCATTGACTTTCGGACACCCTTGTTAGGTTCCACCTCCCGAACAAAACATAATTTATACTTGACGCTTGCTAAAATTGTCCGACTTGGACTGAATGATAATGTTTCTCTATTTTCTTGGCGTTTAACGTGTTAATATTTGTTATCGCTAGGCAAACAGCACCTTCGCACCCATGGTGAAGCTCACGACCCTGATCCATTCGTTCGGAAACGCGTTCTCGTCGCTCGAGAGGCTGCGGGACCACAGAGAGGGCATGAGCGCGCTCGCTACATACCTCTCCGGCCCAAACTCGCTGCGGGAGAGCCTGCTGGGTGGCGCGGAGATCGGGGATGTTGACGTTGAGGAGCTGCTAGACGGATTGGAAGATGTCGAGGTAGGTGGAACGTGCGCTTTTAAAGAAGTCCTTTTAAATACTTTCTACATAGATTCAATGCATATATTCTGCCTTATAATATTTAGGTGCTGTTGTTTTTTTGTTTTTCAACCGACTTGAACGACCAAAAAGAGAAGGTAACACCAGGGAGCTCCACAAAATCAAATAGAAAATGTATTGTGATTGAGATAGTAGTATATTAGCTTATGACAATTCAAGACTAAATAGGTACCTACACGTACCCACCACCTACACGTGTAGTAATTGAAGCAGTTGTTTATCCATGTTTATCGTGGCGATTATGTAAGGTGCCTTCTAAGGGGGATTATACACAAATTATAAAGGGGGATTGTACACTTACACACAATAGCGGGTCTAGAGATAATAAGAACTTACATGAAACATGTTACGTAAATCTAAGGGGTCGAAAGGAATGTAGGTATGTAGGTAGGTAGGAGTCATAGTTGTTACTTTTTTGTTAATACTCGTTTCCTTTCTTTGCAGGCTAATTTTGCTAAGTACTTTTTTGCACAGCCCCTAAACGAAATATACAGTTTAATAGTAGTGTACCTAATTTTATCATAACTTTTACTTTTAATCATAACAATTTTAGGATCAGAAGGTGGATTTGATTAAAAAATAACAAAAGAGCCATATAAATTAATACAATAATTTATTCTTAATTCTAACAGTTTTTTATAGTAACTAATAATAACACGTCAATCAATAATCGTAATTTGATAAACAGCCGTTAATTACACAAAACAATGGGCGGCAGTGGCCACTTACTTACCATCAGGTGGACTGCATGCTCGTTTGCTACCTATATACGATAAAAAAAAAATCACGAGTAGGAAAACTCTAAAGAAATAACTTACTGGAAATAGCGCCGACACCTCACGAGAACCTTTCTGTCTAACAGCCAAACGGCAAATGCCTTCTCAGATGAACTTACCCTACTTTTATAAAGATCGTAAGATGACGTCACTACCTGCAGCAAACAAGCCCTAATTATCCTAATAATATATAACCAAATTATCTGATATGATTTTGTTTCAGGGATATAAAAACGTTGTCACAAAAGCGTCGGATCTCTTATACTGTATGAATATGAATAGATTTAAACCGGTAAAGGACGAAGAGGAGCTGAAGCTGGAAGCTGGCCGGTTGACAAGAATTAATGAATTTTCCGCTGGTAAGAATTATATTGGCGTTTATTTTTACGCTCTGACTCTTAGAAGAGACACCGCGTTATTGTTAGTTGCCTATGGGTTCGTAACAAAGTGATTATGAAGATGATTAGAGTCATACTCATTTTCAAAATTTTTCGCACAGTTTTCTATTATGTAGTAGTTTTATGAGAAACTTACTTAACTTACTGATCTCTTCGTTTTGCTTATGTTATTTTATCCTTATAAAATATTTTTTGTTTCCTAAAAAAATTAAATAAAATACGTTGAAACCTTGATTTAACTCATTGACATTAAAAAAATGTTCCAAACTTCATTACACAAAAAAAATATTTTGCAGGCGTTGTGTTTCTGAACGTGGATAACGATGGCGATATTCCAGAGAACATTGAATACAAAATCAGAATGGACATCGAGAACGCACCAACAACCAAGAGAAAAAGAAACTAGTAGGTATCATGATAAGCAGCAAAGAGTACGGTGGGAATTGCGTAGACATAGTTTTCTATGCGACCTTTGTTACTTTATCCCAGAATAGTAATTATTTTAAGTGAATTGAAGAATATTTCCCGAGGAACTTTGCT